>JACXSJ010000783.1:59801-168723 GCA_014851325.1 Pentalonia nigronervosa | reverse complement strand
AATTATGCATAATCTTATTTATTAAATAACATAATAATTGTGACTCTTGTGCGTATATATAGATCGATGGATATGATTATTATATATTCAAATTCCGTGCGAACCTGACAGGAAAATATCGCGTATTTGTCATATAAACGAGTTCCATCGCTAAAATTTTACGTTAAATTGTATAACCGTATCGGTATGTGTAAAATATTATAAAAATATAGATACGCTTCCGAAAAAACCGTATAGTGATCATTATATAAATGACCATGAATCTTTTTTAAATATTTATAAAATAAGTTTAAATTGAATCATGAGCATGTATTGGTAAATATATATTTATAGGTATACGCACTAACAAAATATGTATACTAAACCAAAAACATTTTTGTCATTAAGCTAAAAAAAATTAACTTAATCCCTTATATGATTATAACTTCTAATGTATTACTATAATAGTAGTTTTATAATCAATCAATAAATAAGTAAACCTCAATAACAATAAATATAAAATAAACAATATGTTAAATAATAATATTAATATGCAATCTATAGAATTTTTCACAAAGATTTTTGGTATTCAATATATTGAGTTCATCGGTTTTTAATATCTTTGTTCTAGTATCACCAGCATTTCTATGTTGGCTAATTAGTCACGGCTTAACATATTCTTCTGGATTCCGTTGAGTCAGAGGTGGCCCGTTTATATTTAAAACATTAAGCTTGCGATATTTAATATTATTAACTTACTTCTGAGATCAGTGCATATTAGATTTAAAAGGCTATAACCTCTTTCACCATCTGCAGTTGAACAGAGAAATGTGTTAATGTAATTTACAAGCTTCAGAATAGTATTTTGAAGACCATTACTATCCAAGTATACCCTAAAATCATAAGAAGCTAGAACCATAAGCTGAGTGTCCATATTCTAAATTATATATTTTAATAACATCTATTTTTCAAAATATTATTTATTAAATTGAACTTAAAATACATTAAACACAGCGTATACTGATAAAAAAAAAATTATTAAAGCATCATAAAATTTTTTCCTATGAACTATTAAATAAGTTTTATTTGGTTTTTGAGTTATTTTAGGAGCGTATACCCGTAAAATGATATTTTACATTAGGTATACGTCGAAACTAGAAAATCTGCTAACGTTGGTATACGTATAGGCGTATGCGTACCAATACACCACTGAATTCATGAGTGTCTGTATAAATTTTATCAGTTAATTTTATTTGTGATATTCTTGAACTTAAGTCACTTGTGACCTGCAGATGATAGTCTTAATCCACTACCCGCTTCAGTGGATTTTATGTTTCAAAACGTCGTAGCGCTGTATGATCTAAGTTACAATACCAACATCGCCCGCAAAGCCGCAAGTTTCTGACAACTTACATTATCAAACAATATTTTAGATAGAAAAAAATGATTTATTGTTTATTTAATTTTTTTATAACTTGTTTTAAGTCTATTACTCTTTTAAATGACATTTTTAATATTTCGTACTATAGAAACCAAATTTATTAATTACAATCATTTTAAGTTTTAATGAGTGGAAAACTTATATATAGTGGACCGACATTTTGTGGGATATTCCTGTACCACTTCCTTACCATAATATCACTTACAAATTATTATAATTTTATAGAACTTTGAAAACATTTAGTACTTTGATTAGAATCCTTCAGGACTGTAAAAATATTACTTAAATAATAATCTTTAAAAATAATAAAATAAAAACTAAATTATTTTAGTTATTTTAAAACTTCTTTTAATAAAACACGCTTATTAAAAATGCTATTTCATAAAATATAACCCATATTTTGATTAAAAACCAAATCAAATTACAAAAATATATCTAAACATTCAGAAATAGAACTGAAAATACAAATGCTATAAAATCCTTGCCCTGCTTATAATACTCATAAACTGCTCGTAAAAAATGAAAATTTTATATACCTATTAAAATACTTAAAAAAAAATATTCTGCTTTGAAATAAAGATTTAAAAATGCATTTTGTTATTAAAAAAAGTAAAAATTTAAAAAATATAACGATAAAAAGTAATAATAATACGTGTTTTCGAAAAAATTATTGTGTAACGATTCAAAATAATGTAAACAAATTTCGTAAAAAATGTTTATAGTTTTGAAATATATTACATTTACTTAAATAAATCATCCGGTGTAGCGATAACACGTAGACTGTAGAACACTGATTGATATCAACAATATTTAGTACTTGGTTTATGATTAGATAGATAAACATATTTATGCTTATATATAGATACAGTTATGGCTTTGGATTAATCGTGTTTTTTTTATACAGTCGACAGTATATTAGTATGTGATGTAGTACAATATATTATTATAGTTTATGTATAGTGTAGGTGCAGGTACGTCAACGACACGCATTGTGCCAAACATTCATCGGCATAATTACTTCGCTAACTTGTTTATTTTTTCGACACAGTTTACAATATTACAACGATAGTGATGCAATTAATAACTACTAATTTTAATATGATTTTTCATCGTCGCCATGTAGATATGTATGATTATATTTTGAATTGCAACCCTGTATAGTGTATACTCCACCGACCTGCGTAAAATAATATTATACATCTTATTACAATGTATCAGATACGCGAGTATGTAACAGACTAAGACATTATTTATTTTAATAATACGCGAAGGTATACATGACTATAATAGAAAAACGCAAACAGTGTACATCGATCTCGACGATATACCATTTACGTTTTAATAAAATGTAATTTATATGTTATAATATAATATGAAACGGTCTCGTGTAATCGGTCTTCGGTAATTTGTTTTGTTGCGTAAGCCCTCCGCCGGCCGGAGGCGTGGATCGACACCGATCGTGATGTATATAACGCGTTCTATACGATCGTTTTGAAAACAACCTCTCATTCCCGTGGCGCTTCAAACGACGGCGACGATGCAGTCACCGTAATACTAATAATATAGTATTATTGATATTATTATTATACCTAGATACCACCGCCAGCGAGAAACTTGTACGTCAAGTTACGTATAGGTACGCCAAACTTGAACGCGGCCAACGCTCGTCCTAGAATACCAAACAGGTAATGTGACGAATAATAAGGAATCGGTATTTTGAGGCAATTTTAATACTTGTGATTTGTGCCACTAATATAGGTGCATATTATTTTAAGTGCGTGTGTAATCCACGCCAAAATATATAAAATACATCACGCCATTTGCTCCACGTCGAAGTATTAATTTTGCAGGTAATCTACGCGACGACAGAAAATTAAATGACAATATGGAATGATAATATTATATGTAATCTACGTCAAACTTTCAATTTCAATTGTTGTTGGAATTTACCTGATAAATGTACCGAGTTCACGCCAGTTATAGGCTAAGCCTGCATACACACAACGTGAATAAAATATGACGTGACCAAATACTGTACAATGAATAATAATTGCATATTTTATTAATAACTGAAATATTATTATTCATTTATACGATATAATAAAGTACGTATACCGTAATTACAATTATTAGATTACATTTTTTTTTTATTTTACTCTGTGTACATTTTAATAATTTTCTTTAAATGTATATTCTATTGAAATCAAATCAACTGACGACTTATTTAAAATATATATAAATAAATTAAAAAAAAAATATTATTAATCATTTTAAAGTAACGCAAATTACAATTTTTGTAGGTACAAGATTGCGCAGAATTACAAAGTGCACTTTTATTTAGTTTTACGTAGCACAAATTGTTTTATTTATCTATTTTTTTTTTTTTTTTTTTTTGTTGTTTTTGGTGTAAATTGCATGCACCCGAATAATATTATAATACGCCATTGCAGTTTATTATGATGTCGCATACAGATGGCGGGCCACCGAGATTTTGCGCTTTCTTCGAGCAACGGCAACAACTTGACTCACACTACGAAGCGAATAAAGCAAATTTTATAATTATACGCTTATGCCAACATCAGACGATATACTACGTAAAAGTGTAAAGCCGAGTTCATAGCTACGTCGTCTGTTATGTCGTGTCGTGTCTAAATGTTGATCCGGGCCCAGCTCTAGAAATTTCCCTATAACTCCTGGTTAGTGAAAAATACCATGGTTACCAGGGCCTGAAACCGATATTGGATACCGGTTTTAAATATCATTAAAAATCGAAATCAATATCGAAACCGAAATTAAAATCGGAAAAAATAAATACCGATATGTTTTCGGTTTCAAATCCTCAATTGGTTATAATATGTTTTAATAATTCGTATACGATAAAAGGCGCGCGTCATTACAGATCACGACACCGCGTAGTTGTGAACACCGTGTTATTTACGGGCCTAGAGCCCAATACAATTCACAAAATTTTTAAGCCTAAGTGGGTGTTACAAATGCCTAGCTCTTACAATTATTGTTGTTTATTTATAGGTACCTCTTAAAGTATTTGATCCAGCTAAAATAAAAATAAAGCATATAAAATACATTAAAATACACATAATAATAGTTGCTAGATAAGTGCGGGTGCTCGTTGCCAAGAGTATGATAATTCCATCAATCGGATGGTTTCTGCCGTAATTTGTGTTGTGATATTTCAATATTAAAATATGAAATATACATAATATTATAGTGTGCTATACGATCCCGGGGAGGAGAAAGACGTATTCTGCGCATTATATTTTTCCCAGTTATTCGTCATTTTTTTTTTTACCTTGATCGTTTTGTTTTTTTTTGCATTTTAGTAATAATAATAATAATAAATAATAGCATATCGTGTCGGCGCACTCGCGCGTAAGTATACACCGAATCGCTATGCGTCGCAGACCTTTATTATCAAACACGACTGTTTCTATACGCGTCTATATGCTCGGTGCCCCGGGACAAATTATGTATTATATTTTATAAAAAAAAATTACTCAACGCCGCATGTGCATAGACGAGATGTCTCAATAATTGAGAACTATTCCCATTTTTATTTCGATTGTGTCATACGCACATCGTAATATCGCGTCTCCGCGCTGTAAATGTTTATTTAGTGCGGCTATTAATTTCGACGGACCCATTAAACATAATGTGATCACCTAGTCGCCTTGCGGCGATCGAATGTATAAATAATAATATGCGCTATGTTTCTATTGCAACTCGGTCGAACGGGGTTTCGTGAATTTCTACGAGGGTCATACTGCGGATCGCGATGCGTACTTGTGTCGATGTCTCCATACGCTGTGTCGAGACGAGTATAGTATCTAATAATTAAAGCGTGACGTCGAATTTTTTAAGTAACGCAACTTTTGTCGTAATTTATTATTCCTATGCGAAACGCCAAACGTCTTTACAGCACTTTTAAGGTGACTACTACAACAACGGTATACCTACCACGGTTCCGGGACATTTGCGGTCAGCCCCTTTTTCGTGCCCGTTGCGGTTAATTTATTTTTATGGTATTCGGAAAAAAAAAGCCCCGTACCAACTAAATACATAACATTTTTTTATTATAGTGTACAATTTTATCATTTTAAATTTTTAAAGAATATATCTATATTTCAATATAAAACTTCAAAACTTTTTTGACATAGGTATCTATAACCATATATATATATATATATATATATATATATAATATATATAATATTCGTTTAATAATTTTTATATACTTTTATATCATAATAATATTTAATAAAATAATACATCAAATATTTTAAACTATATAGGCATAAATATACATTTGAAAAAAATGAAAATAGAAGTTGCTGCAGGCCAATCAAAATTAGCGTTAAAAATATTTATATTTTTATGATATAAGTACCTTAAATTTGATATTCTGGTAGATAGAAATAAGCTGACCGCAAATGTTCCGCCGCGTCGGTGCCGACAACCCCACTACCGGCGCCTGCCCGCATGGCTCAATCTACATTCTACGGGTCGTTAAACCTATTTTTTCGGACTAAACAGATTTCCCAAAGCTATTATTTTAAGCTAATATTTACTATTTCAAACTAGGATAATTTAAATCTCATAATTAAGTACATACTATCATTGTTATTATGAAATCATAATAGATTATAGAAACCTTTTAGTCAAGAATGTCACTATTTTTTTTATAGTATATTATATTGTACATCATATAACAAACTATATAGGTATAATATCAACGTATGTTTTTGTTTTCTGTTGCGCAAATATGGCACCGGTCTTTCGCTGTTTTTTAATTGGTTTTTAAATGTTATTATAATATCAAACTTTTTTGGCGGTATTCTGGACTCAGGAATTTTATCATTGTTAATTGTTATTAAATCATGATAAAATGATCTTATTATAAAAAAATATTCAATTTTTATCTTTTGATTTCATAAATGTAAAACAGGTCTTATTACATTGAAAATTTCATGAAAAATGAAAATTGAAAACATTAGTTAATAATTATCACAATAATCTAAACATCTAATGAGAAATGGCGAAAGTCCAGTGTCATGTTTTGTTAGCAATAAGATGGCGGTGATGGTGGTGTATGCGTATCATACATTGTGCATCACACCTAGTTTATTATATCATAATATTATACACCTAATTGTTTTTTGTAAAAATAAAAAATCACGAACGATGAGATTAAAAAGAGTAACGTCGTCTCAAAACTCGTAGTTTCACAATTCAATGTAATCTTTTATATAAGTATTCAAAACAATTAAGAAAAAATACTTTTCATATGTTCTTTTTTTTTAATGAATTCAATTCACCGAACATCTGACAACCTTATATTATAAACTATTAATATTAAAATATATAATCATATCAATCATCAACCTTAATGATTTATTTTTATGTACACACACTTTTCTAATATTATTTCACACTTGAAGTGCGTATAAACACACGCATGATTTACCACAATAATATATATTCTTAACATTTTAATTATCCCTATAATTACATTTTTTTTTTTTTTTTTTTATAAATAATTATTAGTGTATTGCATCAATATTTAAGAAAATATAAGATAATATATAATTATATTTTTGATTTTTTTATATATATATTTCCAAATAATTTTACCTAAAACTAATTTTATTGAGTTCCCTTGATCTCCTGGTTCTGGCTCCTGATTCTCGTGCTTCTCGACATACTATGTGTTGGAAACAATTTTGAATTTCGGTTATTCCATTCTCTGGAAATTAATAAAACACACTTGTAAAAAAAAATATGTGTGGAAAGCCAATTTGATTTTGTTCATACCTTTGAGGTATTATTAATGATTCTTTTTTAAACAAATTAGACTTTCGTGAAACAAAACGTAAATTGTGGCGCTTTAGATAGGTGAATTAATATGAAAAATAAATTGCAATAAAGTAAAATATAGTAAATTACTTTCTCGATATGACGTCATATTTAGGTAGAATAATTAGTAATTAGTAGTTAGTAATTAACAATAATAGTAAAGCTACTGCAGGATGACAAATGTTTATAATTAAACAATGTTTCGGAAAATTAATCATCTCACGGAAATGACGAATAATATAAGTACATATTTTAAAACTAATTAGATAGTAGGTTTTTTGTAGATTTTAGTTCAAGTACTAATAGCATCTACTTTTGATATTGTTTTTAATCACCAAACATCTCGTCATATCAGAGAATACCCGTGAAACTTGTATATTTTACCGCACGCTGTACAATATACATGTATATACCTATAACTACCCAAGTATGATCCGCTTGCAAACGACAACAAAAATATACAGTTTGATTCATCAAGGATGCTCACCTACATTTTTTCATTTAATAATGAATTTATTATACTATATTTATTTATTTGATATATAAGCATAAAAATATAATTTTAATATGTAATCATAATTTTTTTTTTTTTTATTTTATTTTAATTTACAATCTGTGTTTGACATCACAATAAGTAAATTTGATAATTTATGTACATGTTTAATTTGAATAATATGAAGAGGGAGGCCAACCAGTGATGGAACCCAACATGAATTTAAAATCATAACTTAAATACTATATAAAAGAAAAATATTAATGTAACTATGCCGAAATGTCAAAAGTCGTTTGGTCTTAAAAGTTCATTTAATACAGCTATTAAGATATGTATTGATTTAAAAATTAATATTAACCTTTTTAGAAATTATGATCACTAGTTTAACATAATATACTTAAGTTAATTTCATTATATACGTTATTTAATTAGTTTGTATTTGCTAACTTTTTTACCTTATGCTGTTCATAAAATTTACTATTCATTCAAATCTTTAATTTTTTAATCATTGAATCATATCAAATATTTATCAATGTCCATATAACCTAATATTATGAACTACACCTCCAACACAAATTCAACTTAAAGGAGGAATGCAGAATTATATCTTATTATTATTTATATATGTATATATATATAATTGTAATATTTCTGTAATATAAATATATATTATTATTCAAATTCTAATTTTCGGAGTTTTTATATACTTTAAGATCATATTTTCAAATACTTGAAATCTTTTTTAATACTCAAGAAATATTCTGTGGTGATACAAAGTTTTGTTTTTTAAATGAGAACCCTCCTTTTTTACTATAAATTATCAATTTTTAAATTTTTTATGTACCTAGTTCAAAATTTGAACTAATAAATTTTCAGTTATAGTAATGTTTATACTTCCTAAGAATAATAGTCCTTAAGAACTGTATAATAAGATTAAGAACGATATTTTTAGTAATACGATTGAGAATGCTCGAATTTTTTTTTTCGCAACGATGCCAAATTTAATTGTTATTGGACGATAATTATTATTGTTAGATTTATCTGGATTTCGTCGGATTTTATTACAAACTAAAGTAATGTAAACACTATTGTCTAAGTATTGAACTTAGATACGAGAGAATGACGGTTAGGCGTTACAGTCGTCGCGCAAATGTTAACTTTATGCTTATCAATTTTATATTCCTATTCACTACATAATGGAAAATAATGATATTCAAATTATACTTTCAGAACGAGGTGAAAACCTAGTGCTAAACTTGAAATATATGTAGGTTGGTAACTAATATTACAACGATGTATTACATTTTTTATACATATTTTTATAAGTTTTTAATTATCATAACGATAGCTATTGATTCCAAATGTATGTTAAACTTAAATTTACAAACCTATTTTTATTATGTTTTTATTAGATTATAATAATGACTTTTTTCTAGAATATTTTTATTTATTTATTATATTTTTATACATTTATTATAAGACAATTATTTTAACAATGTTTATTATTATTAATAACATTTTTCACTATTACACTTATATTTTATTTTCAAAAATTCAAATAAAATGATTATTCTTAAAGTAACAATAGTTAACTTGAAACTGTGTCTAAACTAAAAATCAATCGTTTGACCAAAAAAAAAAAAAAAATGACATGGCAACGTTGGAGTTGCACGTAAATTCGTTCTCAATCATATTGGTTTTTTGTGTCAGCGATAAGTTCTTTTAAGTGTTCTCAATCGTTCGGCCAAAAAGGTATAACGTTCTCAATCGTTCGATATCCCTTAAAAATAGTATTACAAAATACATGTAATAATGAATCTAGTATATTTATTATACTTAAACCATTTTTATAAATTATAAATATTGATAGATTAATTACTAAAATTTTTAAATTTCTATAGTCCCCATATCTTCCAAGCCCATATTGACCAATTATTCTTAGTGTACAAAGTTAAATAACTCAAAAACTTTTCGTTCAAATTTTAATTTTGGTAGGTATCTCAAAGTTTTCAGAAAAATGTTGCGCTTAATAATATACTGTTGAAAAGGGGGGGGGGAAGGTTCTCGTTTAAAAAACTGAAGTTTGTATCTCCACACGGGGCATTCCTTAAACAGTAAAAAAAAAAAAACCTCAAGAATTTGAAAATATGGTTTTCAAATATATTTAATGCTTCCAAAAATCAGAATTTAAAAAAAAAATCGATTATTAAGTAAAAATAATTGGGGTGGCATGCTTGGCGAATCACCCCGTATACAATGTGTACACATGTGCACGCATGTATGTGCGTACTTACGCGTGTAGGTTTGTCGTGTGCACCGGCGACATGTCATGGCCTCCGCAGAGGCGAAAGATTACTATGCCAATCAAGTGACATTTTATTATTTTTGTTCTCCGGTGCGTGTGTTCCAATTTCGGGAAACGGACGGCGACGAGTGCTCACGCATCCGGTCGGCGCTGCATCCATGATTATTGCACCGCAGCGTAGGGTCCTCGGGGTTAATGAAAAACTTACATTCTCCACACAAATTGATACGTAGTATATGCGTTATTATTGTGCTCCTATAAAGACGTCGAAATACCCACGTCGTATATTATGGACACGCACACACACACGCGCGCGCGGCCCAACGTGTGCAATAGGAAATTATTTCTGTAACCGGACAACAAAAACACGTGAATTAATTTTAATAGTCCACTAATTGACCGGTGCCGAACGGATATAAGAGCTCTGGTAGACCCGCCTACGAAATAACCCGCGTCATTACGGAATATGTGCGTAGGAAACGACGGCCGGTCGGTCTCCGCGACACCGTGTCTCGTACGATGTAATATTGTACCTATACAACGATGTCTATTACGCATTATTGACGTATGCGATATTATAATATTTCACGCAATAATTTACAGTCATGAATTTAAATTTTTACTTACTAATGCTCATTATTTTTGTGATTTCTGCAGACCACAGACATCGTTCGGTATAGTCGTGAAAAATGTCACGCGGTGAACCCCGTCAATGACACTAAACTAATTTTCGGGCGGTGATCAACGTACAGACTACGGGACACGGGATACTGTCGTTTAACAAAATAGCATCGACTTTTGGTTTTTTTTGTGGTTTAAAGTCCATTTTATACAAATAATTTCGTTCTAAGCCAAAAAGATTTCACGTTCAAGTTGGCAGTGACCTGGAGAACTTGAAAATTTTCAAACACTGTATTTTATAGTTTAATATTTGATTTACTCTGGAGCACAAATAACTCGATAAAGGTTTCACTGTAATATTTGTAACTACCTAGTACAGCTGTCATAGCTAAACATGTATCTAACCTAATCTAACCTACTATAATACTATTATAATGTTTAATGGTAAAATAAATTATTTCTGTTAACAGTACCACGTGTATTGGAGCATTAATAGTGTTTCGATATTGAGGATGGTTTCTACTAGGAAATCAGATCTAGTTGGTAAACCTAAAGTATACTTTATGATATGAATCGCATTAAATAATTTGGTTTATAATCAATTAAAATTTAAAATTAAATATATAAATACCTATATACTATAGAGCTCTGTGGATACAGGGTACACGCCGAAAATTAAAAATGTCCATTTAAAAATCAGAATTATCATTTTGTTGAAAATTAATTGCATAATATTTTTTGTTTCAATACATTATTACGTCATTATTTTAATGAAGTTAAACAAATGGTTTGTCTTTATCAAATATCTATGTAAATACAAAAAAATATTTGATTTCCGTTTGCCGAAACAAAATCCTTGTGTGAGCCCATCTTTAAAATTCAATTTTTTCAAAAAAACAAACGTACGGAAATGTCGAGTATCCATCTAGCTGTCTAGCCATTACGGTTTTGGCTGTACGTTGATTAAAGTGGGTGAAAAACAGTTTTAATTTTTATCAGTATTAATCATATTTTAACTATATTATAGGTATAAAATGCAGATAGTGATTAAACTTATCTCTCGCTAGCTTGCGCCACACACATAACATCAGTCTACTACGATAATAACGACCTTTATGTACGTCTTATAGTATCGCGCGTGTACACAACTACACGTCCAGTCATGTACACGGGGTAGGCTTAGCCGTTAGTATAATATACAGTTTGCGGAGGTTAATTAAAAACGATGTAACCGATAGCCCCGAGGTCAAGCCATTAAACATATTATAGGATACTGCAGCAGCAGTAATGCGTATTCCGCCGTTATCGGCTAAACCGACGTTCCCCATGATTGGGGGGGGGGGTATTCTACATTAATATAATAATATAAACGAGAACTGAATCAGCTATTATAGGTGTATTATACACGTAAATTATGATATAATATATAATAGGGACGCTCGATGCTCGGTCTGTTCTCACGGCGGCCGCTGTGATAAGATAATATTATTGTATTATTGTTGTCGTTATGTACACACCGTCACTTGCCCGTCGACGGCGTTGAGGAGACACGAGTTGTACACGACGGCGGGACGTACACTCTCAAACGCCCAACGCGCACAACTCTCCCGGTCATCGTCACATATGTTTTACATAATATTATATACTATTGTAGAAACGCACACAAGTGCGGACATCGACCACGGTATACGCGTATGACAAACACACGCACGTGCGCGCGCGAGCAAATTTAACTTTTTACGACGACCGAGCCGTGCGTGCACACCACTATATGGTAAATTATTATTATTTTTTTTTTTTCTAAATGCACCGACCCAGCCCCGCACAGTTTAAATTATCATAATCTCTTAACAATCCTTAATTGGACGGGACCGTTCGGGCCGGCGAGAGCACCGCGCACAATTCACACTGACATACAGTCCCTTGGTCCCGTCGCGTCATGATCTCGCGTTCGGTATTATAATAATACCTAAAATCGTCGTACACGCATGATACATTGTAATACTCACTACACCCAAAGTCGCGTCTTGGTTTCATATAATATCACGCGGTTTCGCCCGAATACCCGACAATTTCGTTTGTCTTTGATGTGATTTTATTTCGTCTGATTGAAAAATTCCGGTCAAAAATGTACCGTCTGTTTTTGATACTGTGTTCGTGTTACGGTTTGCTGAGCTACGTGTCCTCGGAGGAAACAACCACTTCGGTGTACGAACACTGCGGCAATCTGCAGCTTCAGGAAACCATTCAAATTAAATTGGTACGTGTTTGTTTAGTTTGTTATAGACAATGAACTAGATACGTTTAAAATCTAAATCATTAATTATATTATATTTAACCAAAATGTCCAATTCACCGTTTATGTACAAAAATCTATTTGATTTTAATTTTTAATAAATATTTAATTTTAATATTTCTGTAGAAAAGTATACTTATAAATTACCAATTAGGTGTACTTTTATAGGTACGTCAAAAGTTTTTTTAGACTTTTTTTCGATTCATGTTACCTATGCTGTTGTTTTTAAAAATATTTATCAAAAATCAAAATTCAAAACTATCGTTTGAAAATCAATTACGTAAAATTTTATTCTTACAATATTACGTCATTATTTTAATAAAGTAAGACAAACAGTATGTCTTTTGTCAAATATAGAAGCCACAAGGAATGAAAAGAAATTTAAAAGTAAGAACAGTGGCAGTGGAAATACTTTAATATTGCCAATAGATATATAAATATATGTAAGTAAAAACTACTAATTAAAAACGTTTAACACCATTACACAAGAATGAACTTAAACGATTAGTATTGAATTTTTGTTATTGCAATAATGATTACTATGAAGGGTAGTAATACTATTTAAGAGACAGAAGGGACCGAGTTCATATTGTAACTTTTAACGAGAATCAAAAAACCGTTTTCCACCTATTTTTATTTTACTTAAATTTCTGATATAAATTAAATGTAAAGGTAACAATCAACGAACTTTGTTTAAAATTATAGGCTATAATATTCTCAAATATATTATTCTCATAAATATATTTTCTTTTAATAATGTTTATAATTATTTATTTTAATATTTAAATGAAACATTTTGGACTTGGATACATTTGATCAATCACACAATTATTTGAACTCCGTTATGATAATTTTAAATATAATATTGACTATTGTAATACAGGTAAAAATTACAAAATATTGAATAATTTACAATTATTTTGGAATTAAGGTAATAGTAAAATTAACACTGAATTCTAGTTGTAATAGACATTCATGGTGAAATATAAAAAGTTTTTTAATTCTTGTAAAGGTACGTAATAGTCTTAGATCAAAAAAAAAAATAATAATAATAATAATAATAATTTAACCGTGTTTATAAAAGTAAAAATTAAAACAAAACATTTAAAAACAATTTTTTTTTTGAATAAAAAATGTAAAATCATCTTGATATAATATTACATATTTATAATATTATAATATAGAATATTAGGAACGTAATGGTAACATATCTTCAACACTTCTTCTCTTACTAATTTGACTTTTCAGGCGGGAAACTACTAAGGATGTTCAGAACTTCTTTATAATCATTGGTTTCTACTATAATATAAAATAATAATTAATAACAATAAAAATATAATATAAGATATATAAAACAACCATTAATTAACACACCAGTTAAATAATTTTCATTAATTTTTTTTCTCAATACCGAATAAAGATATAAATGTTTGGTTCAAGTCTTCAAATACACAAATACTCATTTTATCGAGGTCTTTTTAAGAAAAAAATTATTACGATCTTTAAAAATATATATACTTTAAGTAACAAATAATCCCACAGAAATAAAATTGAAATCGGTAGTCTAAAAATATTTTCAGTAGAAAATCTATTATTATTAGTAGAATATTAAATGCTTATATTTTATACACACCAGGTGATTTTACAGTATTTGAATATTATTATTGAATTTAAATTTTTAATTTTTGTTTTCAGCATTGTAATAGTTGCTTTGATCAATTTAAACAGCGTTGTCATAATACGGGTTCATATGGTTTTCATCTAAATAAATAACTGTTCTTCATTTACAAAATATTGTTAATTTATTAAAATATAATAAACTACTTAGTAAAGCCAAATTAAATATAATTCTAATAGGTGCCATTATAATTGTTTTGGTCAATTGGTTCATGAAACACGTGGTTATCATTATCAACTTCCAAAAGTATGTTAGAAAATAACAGCTGAATGGTTATTAATTTTATTTTCACTTAATAAGTTATTACCTAAAGTTAATGTACACATGTTAAATTTAATATACATTATTAATATATTAACAAAAAATATAGTAAAATCAAATTAATAACTCCAAAACTGTCAAGCCAAAGAACAACATATCTTTGACTTCAGATACACTGAATACTTTTTTTCTATTTGGAATTTAAAGCATATAAAAAAAACGATTCTGAGATGTATGTATTACACCAACTTAATTTTAAAAAAAATGAAAAATGTTGAATGGGTGGTACCTGTGAGACGTATAGGTACGTGGATATAACGTGTACCTATCAATTTGAACATGTTGGTGAATTAAACAAAAAAAACATACCTAACACTAACAACGGTACAGATAGAACTCAAAGAATTTTGTAAAAAAATTAAGATTTCCTATGTCGGGGCTGGTGTAATGTCAAACCAGCCCTTCTCCCACCAAGGAGTTTTTGATATATTATCTGAAGCCCCTTAGGTCATACAAATTCTGAATTACTGTGTACAAATTCATACTAATAACGTAATTAAGGATAGAAAAATAAAATTCCAATATTCTGATTATGTTATTATGATGTAATTATAATGTAATTATTATCATTGAACTATATTATAATTTGATTTCAGTGGAAGTATTAGAAAATCATAAATTAAGAATATTTGAGTTATTCTATTAGTAGCAAGTAAAACCATGCTCTGTATGGCAATCAAACTGGGCCGTATTATCACTTTTAATTTAAGGCCTTTAATTCAAGTATTTAATTTTTTTTTTAGTTTTATGCACATCCTTTTAAACAAATTTGGGGCCGATACATTTTAAACTTATGGGGTTCTAAGATATTTCATATCAAATGAATATATTATACATTTTTTCAAATAATAATATATATATATATATATATATATATAATACCTATCTATTTTTATTTTTTTAGCTTTAATTTTTTATTAATATATTATATAGATATATACACATTTGATATACTGTTATTAACTATCAACTATTAATTAGTACTTAAAACCCAAACATATTATTTATTTAAAACCTATGAAAAAAAAAATCAATCAAATGCCTATAATTGTGTATTCAAGTACCAAGAGCATAATGAATGACTGCGACCAACGTTACTTCCAAGTGCCAAGAACCTAGCCAAAGTTAAGAATCCACAACCTCAATAATTACCAATTATTAATTTTTACTCATTTAATAAAATATTTATCACAATAGGTTTATTACCTTATAAATAAATAACAATGTGTGAAAATTTCAAAGTACATTTTTTAGCTTTAGTTAATTCAAGTCAGCCTAATAAATTCGCGTATCAGCGGTAGGTAGTATGACATCTCCTTAATCTTCAAATATAGACGAGCTGAGATATAAGTTCACGAAGTTGAAAGTTTTAGAACGGAGATAGGAGAATTTTTATAGACGGTCGTTGCGGTTTATTGCATATAGTACTGGTCCGAGCACCAGTCCACCGTACGCAGCACGTGCGTCCATCGCCTAAACAAAACCGGCCTCACAATAGGACGCTAGACCCGTATGTGTTGTCTCCGTCTTACAAATGTAAAACATATTAAAATTTGTTTTGCTCGGAAATAACCGAAAAGACTTCGGTTATAATTTAGAAACGAAATTTTCACCACATAAAAAGGAGTCACTTTAGCTATGAAATATCGTTTTTATTTTTTCGATATCGGAAGTACAAAAAAAAAAATGATTCAAGTTTGAAAAAGACAAAAATAATGAATTTCGAGACAATAAGAACTTTTTTCGTAGTTCCGGTATCGAAAAAATAAAAATGATATTGCACAGCCAAAGTTCTTCTCTTTATGTGGGTAAAATTTCGTTTCTTAGTTATGACTACAGCTCGCCATAAAACAGTTGTTGCCATGTGCATTTGTAAGACGGAGACAACACGTGTGGATATAACGTCCTCTTAATCCACGACAGTCGCACGCAATGTCTGCAGAAACGAAATCATACCTTACCATGGTTATAATGAGATGCATAAATGTCTTATTATTATTATTATTATTATTATTGTGTATGCCTCGTCCGATAGAATGTGACTACTTCGCACACACGAATGCGAGTCGCTCTCTAAATTAATTGTATACTTCATTTAAGTACCGGATAGCAATTTATTATTACAATAATATTCTAAGGAACTTATTTCAAATATGAAATCAATAATTATAAGCTTAAATGTTTCTTATTTTTGGGTTATTTATTAAGAGAACGCCGCACCCGCATTTATTTTGTTGTCTCCGTATTTAAAGTTCGTAACGTATGCTCAGCAGTTCACGTTTAGCTTTGTTAGTTTAAAATTAGAGTTAATCGACCTATTATGAAACTTAGTGGTAAGAAAATTATCTGTGTTTGTTGAATGGTTTTTTACGATAGTTAATTTTTTTAAAATGTTTGAATATTTAAAATATATTAAAGTATTATAAAAATGATCATAACTCGCCTAAAAACTGAATTTATGTAAAAGAGTAGATATAATATAATGTTCTTACCATCAAGTTTCATAATAGATTGATTGATTCACTCTTATTTTTAAACTAACAAAACTAAACGTGAACGGCTGATCGTAAATTTGCTGTGTTACGTAAATGTAAGAAGAGGAGGCGTCTTTTAAGAGTATAAATTATAAATTTGTTGTTATAAAAGATTCAAGCATAGTATTACCTATACTTATAATTATATATGATTAATTGTTAATTGAACTTTTTTAAAATTTTTTTAACAGAATACATAGAGATATGTTTAGTTTGTCTTAATTATATATATTATACTTTTTCTTTTTGATTATCTGAAATGTATAGTCAAGTATTTAAATTATACCGTGTAAACTAGCATACTTTACATTTTAAAGTATGACGCATGTCTCCTCCACGAGCCTACATTCCGGAGACAAACAATTTTTATTATTTATTTAAATCTTTAGTCAATGAGACGAATTTTAAGATTTTTAATTCTTGTAATTAATTTGTAATATCATGAAATTACAATAAATCTAATTTAATCTATATAGGCTTCACTAGGCTTGTGAAATTAAAGGGGGTAGAGTCTCACTAAAATGTCGATGCTGATGGATGGTTTTCTTTTTATTATTATAGTCCTCTTACAAATTATAATATAAACTAAAAAGTTAGATAAATGAATAGTTGTAAAAAAAAATTGGCCGGGGGAGTAAAGGACATAAGCTCAACCCGCTCTCCATAAACCACCTAGCCTAAGACGTAGACATAGAACTTATGGCCTGCGGGGTAAATATATATAATTTAAGTTCCCGGTTTGAATTTTGCTATCAGGCCGTCCCTGGCAGTGTGTATTCTTGTTATCGGTCATACAAACGTTCCCGAGGATTGAGTATACTACAATAATAATTAATAATATAAACGAGACCAAAATCGGCTATTATAGGTATACGCGCATTATAATATATAGGAACACTCGATACTTGGTCTAGTCCCAACACACGACTCTGTCGGTCATCATCACATAGTATTACATAATCACAGATATATATATATATATATATATAATTACATATTACATACATACATATACTGTACATATCTGTGATCTCGAATTAAATGGCTGCCGTTCTATTCAACTAACAAACATTAGTAGTGTATGTTGCCTATTTAGCTTATTGTACATATCTGTGTACATAATATTATATTATTTTGGATAAAACACGTACGGACATCAACCACGGTATACGCATATTATAACAAACACACGCACGGACGCTTGCGAGCTCGCGAGCAAATAACTTTTTACGACGACCACGGCGATGCCACCGTGCGTCACGATAATAAATGGTTTTTTTTTTTTTTTGTAAATGCACCGAACCAGCCCCGCACAGTTTAAATTATCATAATTTCTTTACAATCCTGAATTGGACAGCGCACAATACACATTGACTCATAATCCCTTGGTCCTGTCGCGTCATGATCTCGCGTTCGATATTCTAATAATACCTATAATTGCTGTACACGCATATTACTTACTGCACATAAAATCGCGTCTTGATTTCATCCAAATACCCAATAATTTCATTTACCTTTGATAAAAAAAAAAAAAAAAAAAAAAAAAACATTTTAACTAGAGTTATAATTTAAATTAAGCCGCCGTGGTATATAACGAAATGAAAATCATGCTTAAGCTCCCTGATTTTTGTTCAATTTACAAGCTCTCATGGTATCTCATGCTCTTGATTTCATAAAACAAAACAAAATAAACAAATCTATTTTATTCACTGATTCTCTTAGCACTCTAATAAGCATTCAAAACCACCAACCCAACAGTATATCCCAAAAAATCCAGAACTTATCGCAAAACCAACACACAGACCATCATCATAATTTGGATACCAAGCCATATTGGTATACCGGGAAATGAATTAGCCGACACTTATGCTAAGCAAGGCTCTCCCATCTCTCTTCAACTTTGTTCCCACACATTCCAGGACTCAAAACAGCTTATTACCAACTACATTCTAAACCAATGGCAATACATTTGGTCAATATCACATACCAATCTTAATGAAATAAAATCTAGCATTCTTCCGTGGCCATCTTTCCCATTATTCCGACGTCAGGAAGTGATTCTGAATAGACTACGAATAGGCCACACATGGTTGACCCATAACCACTTAATGTCCAGAACAGAACTAGACTTATAACCACACATGTGGTGAAACTCCTGCAGTAAGACACTTAATCTTCTTCTGCCATAAATACAGCGATATCAGAACCAACCTCAAAATTACTGATTGTCTCCGAGAAGCACTGAGCCCTGACCCTGACAACATCCAAAAAATATTTAATTACTTAAAACTAACAAAGTTATATAACCTAATTTAATCTCTTCCACAATATGTATGAAACTTTATTTTATATTGTTGTTCCTTTCATCTTCTTTATGTATACTAAATAATATGTAAAATTATAGTATGTAAAACCATGTAAATTAATCCATCACCAAAAGTCAATAATCTTTGTAATTGCGACTTTACTATAATAAAAAAAAAATTTAGATTAAGACCCGATCCGGTAAAACATAAACCGTCTATTTTTCGTACTGTTTTCGTATTAGGATTTGCTGGGCTACGCGTCCTCGGAGGAAATTAGCACTTTGGTGTACAAACATTGCGTCGAGGAGTATAAGAAGAAAATTTCGAAGAAAAGCATTCCAATTAAATTAATACGTGTTTGTTATAGATAAAAAACTAGACTAATTTAAAATTTAAATTATACAATTTGTTTCATTTAACATAAAACACTCAAAGTATCAAAAACAACAATTTTTTAAAGAAATTATTTTTTGAAATATGTCAATACGTTTTTCATTAAATGAACCGCCATGTATAATCTATATATTATATCTTACTAAAACGTACGATCCGTCATTATTGTATAAAAATTTATTTTATTTAAATGTTTAAATAAATATTTAATTTTAATATTCCTATACAAAAATATACTTATAAATTACTTAAATTACTAATTAGGCGATGTTTTAATAGGTGTGATAAAGTTAGACTTTTTTCGATTTATATTACTTACCAATTTAAATTGTAAAGAAATTGTATTTATTTTGGTAGAACACGAATGAAAGTATCTCAATGCCTACGTTTAAGTTTCTTCGGTTTTAAAATGTTTGACCAGTATAGTTAAAACACAGTCAACAATTATTTTCAAAATGTATCTGTTTGCTACACACAGGGGTGGAACACTTGGAGGTAAACTACCCAGCATTTTACAATAATAACTGTCCAAATTCATTGTATTATGAACTCGTATGCTACGTTTACCTATTTAACCTACAGCATAATTTTTTGTAACATAAGTTTATTATAAAATGTTTTTTATGGGTACTTAATTTTTCGGCTAGTGCCAAAATCTTCTGATAAATAATATACTCGTTTAGTCATACGTCTTGTAGAGCCTAAGAAAGACTGAATATAAAATATACTAAATACATTTTTGTGATTAAAACACTGATTATAAACCATATAAGATATACCCAACATTTTAGTTGTTAATTTCAATGAGTGGAAAATAAAAAAAGTAATTCTTACAGTGACAAAATTAAATTTATATTAACAATTAAACTTTTTATGGGTAAGAAATAAATAATTATAAAATACTAAACACAAAGTTTAGAGTAAATGTACTAATAATTATTAATATATGTATACTTAAATATACAAACATAAATAGTTGCACTCCCGTAAATTTTCGGGAACAATTCTAGGAAGTAATATTCCCGTTCCTTGAAATTCTCGACCAATTCCGAGATCGTGAATTCCCGGGATTACCATAAACAAACTAGAAAGTTAAGTTAATAAGTTAAAATAAACTTAACTTGTAACTTATTAAATCGTTAATGCCCAGCCTTGCCATTAACACTAGGAACGCCAACAAAATATATTTATATGACATACGCTTAGTGTAGTGTTGCCATATTTTATTTTACTAAGACCGGGACAAATATTTTTGTATAATTTCCACGGGAAAAATTTTATCACTCTTTCACGGTCAACGCTCAACCACTAGTCTTAACCTCTCTTTATTTTGTTATTAAAATATCAATAGTTTACGACATACGTTTAAAAGGAAAATATAAATAAGCTCAATGTTACAAATTAAAATGAGTCACTGACAAAAAAAAAATCAATTAGCGATAAGTAATAACAACATTTTTGTGTGAAAGCAAGAAAACGAAAAACTTTTTTTTAAATTATTTTATCAGCTTTGTTATGACAATAATAATTATCAAATATTGTCATCATCAAGCGGATAAATTTTTATTTTATTTATTATATTCAATTAAAATCTATATAAGGTTTGTACATTAATCAATTATAATAAAGGCATATAAAAATAAATAGAGCATAAAAGATTAAGAAACCACCCAGTAGTGCTATCCGATAGGTTGTATAGAGAGATTAAAGTAGGTACCTAGACCAGCATTTTTGAAAACGACTGCTTGGTTAGGGATGTGGCAAGAGGAAAAAAGTTTGAATAAAGGGTTTTGGTAGTTTTAGTTTAAAGGTGGAATGAGGAGGAGTAGTGGCTTTTTGCTAGCTAGTTTAGTGTTTGAATATTAAAGTCTTTGTGAAGATTATTGTTTGTTATGTACTCCATGGTTAGATTTTTTTAGGTTTTATTTTATGGAGTAGAAACAATTTGACGAAGGTAAATGGACTGGAACGCCGAGAGTCATCTGAGTTTTGAGGATTTGGCTGAGCCCCAAATTTGTATACCGTAAGATCATACAGGTCTAATAATGGCCTTGTATATAGTGAGTTTGTTGGAAGTTGATAATAAAGTGATGTTAGAGGTCACAGTCTTCGTTAGACTCCGTTTCTTTTAATGCATCGTAGCGGCTTGGTGAGGAGAAGAAGGATACATTTGATTCGAGAATTTTATGTTCTTTGGTTTGACTAGGAGAATGATGACATTTGGATGGATTTTGGATCCTTGCCTGGTCGTCGTTCTCCGCGTCTAGGATTGATGTGTTTTTATTTTCATTAAGATCAATGGATAAGTTCGGTTTTATTAAATTCTTATCGACCTAGTTTAAAGACTATTGGGTTTTATTTTTGGTTGTAACAGCAATACGCAAAGTATATTTGACAGTCGACCTAGTCGTGGACATCGCGGCCAATGAAAATAACGGGCGTTATTGAGTAGTTGGCCGATAAGCCGAAACGAAGCAGGCAACATTTAGCCGCATGTTTAATTAAATGTGTCAATTAAGTGTATCACCAGTTTGGCGGTTGAGAAAAAACGTCTGAACCGATTGAAGTGATGAAACTGATCGGTGGTGGTTGAGAATAGGCAGAAGTTTTGACACGAAAACGCATAAGATCGGAGTAGATAGACTCGCACGCGGAATAAAATATGCAGAATAAGGGGATAGCGATGTTGTGCGTTCATGACATATATGGAGAAACTCTAAAATAGTTTTAAAATAGAATTTTTACTTAATTATTTTATTATTTATTAATTTAATTAATAAGATAATTTTATACATTTTAAATACAAATTTATTTCTATATTTTTACAAATTTCTTCAAAATTTTAAATTCAAATGCTTATAAATAAAAAACTTTACTAATGTAATATATATTTTTAATATTATTAAATGTCTATGAATAGCTCAAAAATATATCAATTATTTTCAAAATAATTTTAGACCATGCATAAAAAATGCTTTTACAAATATTGGGTGAAAATTGCAATTATCTATAGTTTTAGGTAATCGTTCTTAAATTACAAAAAAATAGAAAAATCGTTCGATAAGAAATTATTAATTTGTGAATCTTGTAGTAAATTTTCAAATCTTAGATATAAAAATAAAACATTTTATGAATTCTTTTTTTTTATTGAAAATTGGTAGTTTATAGTTTTCACTAATTTTCTGCTTCGCTACAACAAGTGCGTTACTTTCGACCATTGTTTATGACTATTCAACTTTTAGCGATTGGGGGTGTGAGGATGAGTTATATATTTCATATTTATAACTCTGGGTGGGTATTCTCAATAAGTAGTCACCTTTTCTACTAAATTTTAATTCAGCGACACTGGACTTAAGTTTTATGGAGTGTTTTCGGAAAAAACTAATCTACCAAATTAAGAAAATAAATAAATACTAATAATAATATAAATATACTATTATAACATAAATTGTTTTTAGAAAAAATGCTGACATATCCATCTCCTTCTGAATCGTTTTTTGTATACGATGATTCAAACAAACAAAGAAATATCAAATCAATGACATTATCTTGTCCGTTTATATATTTTTTTTAAAACTTAATGCCAGGAGTATTGATCGTTCTCAAGAAACACTACGGATAGATCAGCAACGTTAGTTTAATTCGTATAAAGTAATGAATGTTGAGCGGCTGACCTAAACAATGACAGAATAAAATGTAGTAATAAGAATGCAGTTCAATCTCGTGTTTGGTAATTATAAATTTTGGTTCCGTTCACGTTTATTAACTTAAGTGGCTACAATTAGTAAAAGTACATGTATCTAACACGTTTTAAAAAGAAATTTACTATTGTTATACTTACACTTACAATATTCGAATAACATCTGCCCAATGCTTTATTAAATTGAATTATATTGTAAATAAATGATTGTTTATTCTATACCACGTCTTGGCCCATTGGAAGTTTCATAAATTTTATCGAATTGCGCTGAATATTTCATTATAAAACTAATTTACACAATTACACTCATATAGATCTATATTATGTAAATAAGGTGTTATAAAATATTATATTAAAATGCGAAACACCTCTAAGCTGACTTCGTGAGATTTTAATTTTTATAAATCCGTCTACTACATCATGTAAATGGCAAGTTAATATAGTATTTTGTTTAAGTTAAAAAATAAAAAATCTAAACCACATTCACGAAGTTTTTGAATATTACATGATATAATGATTTTTATATTTGTATTCTATTTGTATTTATGGCTTTATCATAAATAACACAATCCTGCAAAATATTTTGTTATTTTTGTTGTTTGTATAATAATACCTGATCCTTATAGATCTTAATGCGTAAAATTAAAATCTGAAATTAGTTTGTCTCTATCACGTCTAATTTTTTTACAATTACGATTTACAAGATAGTATAACATTTACATATAAATAATAATATATGTTATTATTTTATTTGAAATATTTTAATTGCTATAAATTTAACTAAAGTAAAATTCAAAATATTATTAACATACTTATTTAAAAATACATTCTGTTCTCATTTTTCATAATAATTAATTCCTATAATCTATGTCTACATAAATATAATAGTTGTGTGGAAATAATACTTTAAAATACATTAATAAATATTATATAATAATAATACTTAGAGTGCATATTTTACATACTTTATTTAATTTTAATATATATTTTTAGGTAAGTACACCTAATCTTAATGATACAGAACTAACTATTTTAAACAACATTTTTAAAATTGAAGATTATAAATAACAAATTATTTAGTATTTTAAGTCTTTAATAACATACTTGAAACAATTATCAAAGATGATATATTAGGTAGTAAATCGAACATTATTGGGTTTTTTTCTATGATTAGAGGCTTAAACTGGTCCATAATTTAAAAATACCCTAATAGTTTCTATATATTTATAAATTAAATGATATATCTAAGGGTAGGTAGATAATAGTTAGATAGCTCATAAGCTTTCTAATAAAAAAAATCTATAAATTTTAATCCAATGGAAATTGTCAATAAATGAATAATTATATATTAATTATTTATGTTTAAAAGTTAATTACATAGATTAAGATGGTTCACATTTAGTATTGTACTTATAAATACCTTATACATACCTCATATATCTTAAACATGACTAAAAAACATTACTCCTAGTTTATAATATTTAGAACCATTTAGAGGACGCCCACATCATTACTGTATCCGTCTTAAAAACGTACTGTAATAGTAAATTTTACATTTATAATAATGCATTTTACTGAGTTATTTTTAAAATTAGAATGAATTAATAACTTATTATAAAATTTAAAGATAAGATTATTATTTAAAACATCTCGGAAACTTTTATTGGTATTTTAATTACAAAACAAGAAATAATATTTTTAAATTTTACAAAAAATGTATAGTTCAAAATACTGAGAACCTCTAGATAATAATCTTATTTTTAAATTTTAAAATAGGTCAATTTACTTTAAAAATAACAGAGAAAATGCATTATTGTGGAAGTAAAATTGCCGTTTACTACAGTGGTAAAATGAAGACAACACTGCAGGTGTGGCGTCCTCTTAAAATTAAAATAACGATATTTGATTTTTATTTGAAAGTCGTCAAATTCTGTACCCTGCCCAGAAATAGTTACTGGATAGGATATAAATAAATTGAAATTAGATGCCCCTTAAATTTCATATTGTTTTATAAATGTGTTGAGGTTTTTTTTTCAGTCAAATTGATGATGTCATTTTACAGGCATTAATAATATATATTACTATAATGTCACTAACGCATATAAGTATTCAGTATTAATGTTTTATGAACTACACGTGTATAAAAAAGATAAATTTCAGTTCAATTTAAAAAGTCAAACCATTAAAATACCCACATACGTTTGAAACAGACATTCTAGTAATATTTTTTGTTATTTTTATTTTCAGATAACCGGTACGTGGTATGTAATTGAAATTCTACAACACAAAACAGACGAAAAACTATATCGTAAAGAGACATTTGACGTGTCCACCTGTCCTTCTATTTTCCTAATGCTTGCAGCGAGTTCTGATACAGATCTGAAATTGTACTGGAACGAAGATTCAGGCGACGTTGAATATCTGTTCAGAATTAGAGATAAATCGTCTCCAGGATTCTGGCAGTCGATTGGGCCACAAAATGGTAAAATCTAAAACCTCTCTTATTTATAGCGCGCGCTAATATTCACTTTCGTTAGCGATCGGCATACACATTGCAAATTTGAGGATGTGAGCATTGGGGCGTACTTAAGATTATATTATTTAAATATTTTTATTTGTGCGATTAGAAAAGTATGATTGCTAAATAAATATATATGCAAACCATTGTTGGACATGGGCATTAAGTTGTTGAAGACAAAATACTGCAAACCTTTATTAGGAAACATTACTTAAATAAGACCATTATATAGCTATGTACGCGTGACTTATAAGTAATGAGTCAACGGTTTTTATACTCTTCATTAACGCTAATCGATAGAGTGAGAAATCAAACATAATTAACATATTATTCGATTTTAATTTTTCAGCTGTGTATTGTTTAATTTCATATGTGTAGGTATATTTTTGTTTGTTACGTCATTTCTACATACATATTACATATTATAATATAAATATATGATATTAATGTATTATACTATATATAGAGTAGGTTGAAATTATAATTTTTTTGGTTAGATACTATAAAATAAATACCTAGGTACCTCTATAATGCCAGGTATAACCTATTTAAACTAACAATTTTTACATTTTTAAAAAGAAAATATTTGATTGAAATACTTGTTTAGAACGAGTACATTATTCATAACATATTTAAATTGATACATGTCTTGAAACTGACAGCTCAATCACACATTTTATCCTTAACACTACTATAATAATAATGTTACACCATATTTTAAATGTATAATATGTGAAATTATGTGTTTTATTTTTTTTTTAATAATATGTTTTAAATTATAATTATTTAATAACAACAGTCAATAATTCTTGCTAATTATTCAAGTAAAAGTATGATTGAACTTGTATTTCTTAACAAACAACAAACATTATATATGTATCTATTTAAGTTTTAAATTAAGACTTTAAAACGTTAAGAAAACAATTGAAATGAAAAACTCAATTACCTACCTGCGTTAAATACTTAAATGTTGTTAACCCAAAATTACAAATAATTAACAATAATGTTTTGTTTAAACAATAACCGTTGACAATTAGGTAGGTATAAACGTTTGGAGTTAAGCCATACAACGTACTAACTATTAATTGCCTGTGTCCTATACAAAAACCTAGTCTTGATATTTTGTTTGATTGTAAATTGCAAATCAGAAATATTTTAAAAAATGATTTTACTGTCTAAACATTTAAGAGCCAAGTTACAATGTCATTGTGGGTCCTCGTGACTGTTTATTTTTACAGCACAAAGCAGTCATTCTAATATTATAAAATAGTGAAATGTGTAGTAATAACGTATACCTACTCTATACTCTAATATACATATGCATTTAAAAAACACTACTGATTTCTTCACAATATGTTGTATAAACTGACAGTACTAATCTTAATACCTAGTTGAAAACACCAACAAAAATAAAATTAGGGAGCACGGTTATCACACATTTCAGTCATAAACGTCATACGACCCATATATATTTATTATTTGTTCTAAAAAGCGTTATTTTAGGACTTTGGTCATGTGCCGTCTAATAAGCTCCCGGTTTATAATATATTATTATACCCCGTGCGCAGGCCTATATACTGACCGTTTTTGCTCAGAATCGTTTTTCGTACCTATGCTGCAATGATTAGTCATTGAATTTATATTTGACGCATACATTACAACAGGTATGTCAAACACGCGGCCCGCCGCTAATTTTTTTATGGCCCGCGGCTACCAATATTAATGAACAAATTAAAAAAATAATAAAATAATTTATTGTTCGTGTCACGACTATTCTTAGAGAATGGTATATTTGGTATAGGTTCATGATTATACTGTCTTATCTTAAAAATATTCAGAAAAAACTTTATGTTTAAAGACTGATTCGAAAATAGGTTTTAAAATTTCAAATACATAGAAAACAATTTTGCCTTGTCCGCGTCTCCTTTTCCAATAGACGCAGTAAAATTTTCAGCACGTATACAAATGGAACTGATCGAGATTCAAAATGATTCAAATTTAAAAAACAAATTCAATGACGTTTGTGTACCTGATTTTTACAATTTCGTGCCATGTACGACATGTAGATACTCGTAGATTTGCGTGTATAATTATTCCTATGTTCAGTAATACTTATCGATGTGAGCAACTATTTTCATTAATGAACAGCAACTGATTATAACTCGCGTATTGGTGTATATGGATGTTGCTTGGCTATTTTGGTGGCTTATATAACTTATATCAAATAACATTATATAACAAATAATTAAAATAATATTTATACAAAACTAAATACAAAATTTTAAATTGCACTGGGCCCCTGATTTACCAACCTGCACCTGGGTAGTTTTTACGTTGGTACAATGACCAAAGAAAATGCAGTGAAATACCTTTTGTTGGGAACAAAAAATGGGAGCCTGCAGCTCATTTCATACGTTTTAACCTCGGTCCGTTTTGCAGGCACCCTGGTGCAGGAGAACACCTACAAACAGTTCGCGGGCAGCGTGTACGTCCGGAAGGCGATCAGCAATCACATGGTGCTGACGTTCTGCATGCCGAATTTGCAGTTGTACAGCGTGGTGCTGGCCAGGGACAAGACGCTGGATGCCAAGGACCTGAGGAGCATCGTGAACCACATGCAGCTGCAAAAGTTGCCCATCACGCAGACGAAACGCACGTGCCGCAACTCGGCGTCTGCAGCCAGGGCCACCGCTTGGATGACCACCGCGTTCTGCTTGGCGTACCTGGCGTGGTACCTTCGCGTCCACAAATAGGTCGCACCCGCGAGCGTCACGCGCCTCTATTATATACACGTCGGGGCAAACGGACGCACAACACTCGCCCATTTACCCACACACACACACACACACACACACACACACACACACACACACACGGCGCAGGGTCGGCGTTGCAGGCAGAGGTTTAAGAGGAGAGAGGGGGTAGGGGAGGGGGTTATAACAATAGTCGACGACTTGGACTCGGCAACGGCGACGACGTCTAGAAAAATTATTACCTATGATATTTATTTTGAACACGGACGTCTCCGAATGTTGTGACAGAATATTATACTTGCGGTCTAAGCAGTAATATAATAAAAGGTATTTCACCATCATATTCGTTCCCATAAAACACTTTTTTCGAATTATACATTTTGAAATAATATTACTGCGTATTATTAGACGGACGCGGTGCTATGAAAATGGATGGTTTCCTTCTCTTTCATTCCAACCCTGCGCACACACAAACACACACACATACAAACGACAATACTTAAAACGATAGAGAAGGAAAATAAAATACGAAAAACACATAGGTACCTTCCATACCCAACATTGCGTTGTCGCCCGAACACATAATGACGACATAATAATTTGCCTACACATAATAATATGTATACAATGCTCAATTCAAGTTGTGCAATAATACCGTTGAAATTTATCAATTCCGTTCAATTTGTACTTTTGCTTAATTTTTCGGATCTCTTTAGTGAATAGTGATTTTGTTTTATCGCATACATATATATATATATATACATGCTACAACCTATTTATAAATTATATTGTTTTAGTACACACATTTATTAACGTTTGATTGGATGAATATTATTATAGCAGAACCTACTATAACATTATAATTGCACAATGTTGGGTTGCCTTTTTTTTCTGTGTAATTTATCTTCTTAAAAAATAATGTATTGTTTATAATAACTACTTAGACATAATTATTATTTAATAAAATTATTTGTAAATTGAAGAAAAAATATTTTTTATAAGATTTTATGAAATCAAATGTTTATTACAAATACCTAATATTAATATACCTATATATTATATACATTTTGCAGTAATCTAATGCAGCTATATACAACAGCTGTGAAATATGTTAGCTTTGCAAAAATTTGTATACTTTATTCGTATAAATAGTAAAGCACAATAATAATTGTATATGTACATTAACTCGAAACACATATTGTATCTATTTGGATGAATAAAAATAGACTCGACTTTTACAATTACCTATATATATATTAATATTATTATAAAAAAAATATTCAATTATATTATAATAGGTATAGCTGCAGTCTTGATGCATCACTTGTATTGTTAAGGATTTACATATTATATTTTATAGTGACAATTATAGTCACTTATGTACAAAAATATTAAGTAACTCGATTAGTCTTTGTAATGTCTGACAAGAGGAGGTAGCACGATGATTATCAGATAAACGATGAGTGTCCAGATGGGCAGAAACACGTAGTATATTGGCAATTGAGGGTTTTGGTTCTCCAGCTTATAGCAAAGTGTGAGTTGGGCGATAATCTTCATCAGGCATATGACAAATATTATGCACCTGCGACTGCCGCAGAACACCGGCATCTCGGTCATCGCCTGACACGAATTGCTGTGCACGCAAGAGCATATTATGAATAGTGCCGTGAGCGCATCGTCCAACCAAATCGGCATGAATATAAGATACCAACTCTGTTTTTGTTTGGTCTGAAGTTGTATGGTGAGCAGCACCAAAAATATCACCATTGAAGCCCACGTGGTCAGTGCACGTTGAGTCAAAGCCATTCTAAAAAAAAAAATTATAATTATAATATTGTCAGTACTTAGGTAACTTATCTGTAAGTTATTATATATTAACTTCTTATATACATATAGTAATTACACACGACGGTCAATGGTTTTGAACTTTTTTTTAATAAAAAGGACTGTTTTCTTAGGAAAACATAATTTTTGCAGTTTTATTGGCTACAAAATATCTTAAAATAAAAATGTAATTAACTAGCTACTGTAGGTAGGTACTTCAGTACAATAGCTACATGGCCTATATATAAAACACGTGCACTTAAGTTTTTATTTTCAATCAGAATACCTTTCTAAAGATTTTTAAGTATCTATAACTGAACAAATACAGATAACAAACAAATAATACTTTTAGTTAATTTTATAATCATTCTGAATTTACAAATTTTTAAAAACTAATAAATATGTTTTTCATCAAAACTTTAACATGAAATAAGAATACTGAATAACTAATAACTAATAACTAATATTTGTATTAAACCTTAAATTATATTATATTGTATTGTCTGTATTAGAATATTGTGGATTTGTTTAATCAATTAGAATTAAAAATATTGAAATTTGAAATCATACAATTTAAAAAACAACATGTCTTAATAATAACAATATTCTAATAAAAGTTAGCAGTCTAAAGATCTACTTTATCATAATTTATAACTTTTGACTAATAAAATGCATTACTTATTAAATATCAACTTATAATTTAAAAAATAAATTCAAAACAATTGTCGATGAATAAAAATAAATTACAAGGCATTTTACACTAGTTTTAATAGTTGGTATCTATTGGTAAAGTGTATATTTCAAAGATATAACATTTATTAATATACTTCCAACACATTCAACACTACTATAAGCATACTTCAATAGTCCTGTAATTACTCCACCCCTCAATTACTATCAAATGCATTAGTTATAAAATAGGTATCCGTCATAGAGCATAATTATAACAAAATATAAGTTGTATAGGTATATAACTAATAAAATAATACAAGAATATGAGTGTGACCTTAAAATTACATTTGTTGTGTAAAATCAACTAAAAAACAAAAACAAAATCTCAAAAATAAAATAAATATTTCTTTAATATAAAACGTATAAAAATACATTAAAATAAATAATAACACATAATGTTATTTCATAACATATAACTATAACATATATACACATTATACATGGTTCAAGTTGTTTTTATAAAAGAGGACATTTATAATGCTGGCCGTCCTTGCAACAGAACTCTTTGCCGGTGGACAAAAGCGTGTTAATCCATGAGTCGTTGCAGTTTTTCACAAATAGATGTGCCTGGAAAAATCAAAAAACGTTTTTATACATACAAACTTTTATTGTACGGCGAGATGAGAAGTTTAATAACTCACCCGTTCCTTGTACACGTCACGGTCAACCGAACCGCAGATTATCGCCGGACTGTTTGGCAGGTGTTTGGCGATCTGTAGATGAGCAGAAAACAACAATATTACTGTTACAAAATTATTACTATCTGACACCTGTTATCAATATTATTAGTATGCAGTTCTGCTAAAATCGAAAATACGCAGACCACGTTATACTCACAATTTCCAAGCACTTGTTGGTACAAGACTTCACGCCCATGGCGTTACAGGGGGCTGGTTCGTTCTGTTCGTGTATCAACGCGGCATATCCAGTTGGCTGTTTGTTACCACTTTTGGTGATTTGGCTACTCAGAAACACGCCACAAATACACGGTGTCTTTGCAGTCGATGAGAGCTGCGACTGTGCGCCGTTCGATGACCCGAGAAACTGTTGTGGTTTTGCCGCCGGCGAGTGGTTTAACATTTCGTTAAGCTTTTGGACCGGGATCGCCAACTTTTGTACGCCACCGCCGTCGGATTGATCGGCGAAACTAAAAAACCGATTACAATACATAGGTAAGAACGTAAGGTTGGTTATTAATACTACTATACTAAAACATACAAGTAAGATATCTAATTACGATACTATAATTGGTAACGAAAAAAAAAACGAATAAACTATGTGAAATCGATAATATTATATATATTATCGATTCAGAAACAGTACAATTTATGTAAACGGACATGATTTGCCCATAAGTTTGGAGGCAACCAGACGCGAAAAATAATTTGGCACGTATTTTTATACTGTAAAACCACTTACCACAGTGAAATCGATCCGAATGCGACTGCTAATGACACCATTATTGTCGTAATCATCGTGATAGTTTTTTGGAAGTTGTAGGCGTAGGTACTGTACAATATAATATGTTCGATAAGTGTGAATCGGAATTATTGTACTTGACGTACTCTGATCGCACACTGTAAGGGAATGCACTTGTTTTCGTTTGTACGACCGTATTTATAAACGAAGTAGAAACGACGAGAAGACTTCCTCGTGAATTGTGTTTTATAAACATTAAATTAATGTTTAAAATATAAACGGAAACACGACGATGAATAACTGTTTAATTTTCGAAACGAGAAACAATACATACAGTTCAGGAAACTCGTTCGCTGCGGTCGTTTTGTAAACAATAAATTACAAGTATAACGCAAAAAAAAAATCCTGTGATAACAAAACAATTTTAAGGCCAACTTCACGGGATACTTTATATTATTGTTATATTTGTACACATTTTATACTCAACAATAATGAGACTTCGGTATTTCACTTTTACTGCAAATCGCATAGGTTCGTAGTATTTACATCTAACGATTCTAACGTAATATGAGCATATCGTATATATATAATGTCATAAATTGAATCATTACAAATCATAATGATTTCAATTTTAAACCCTGAAATTGGTTTTTGTATACCTATCCCATAAAAGTTCAGTTGGGAATTAAGATTTAAAATTAAAATATAAGTGTAAGAACCGATAAATTGTTTTTGAAAATATTTTGAAAAATATAGGAATCTCTTTCAATAGACCTTGCCTCGATTATATAGGGCGAATTTACTAGCTTTTTTCAGCAAAAAAAGTGCAAGTGAGCTCAGTTGCAAATCACGATTACTGCTAGGCGCCAACAACTATTCAAGTAGTCGCACTAACACACTAGCAATTTTGCTAGCCATGTTAATTACAAAAAGCGATTTCACATGCCAGAGAATAAATTTGCTAGGGATAGCGATAAAAGTAGGCCGACAGACAACTTTATTCGAAGGCGAAATCGCCGAGTTTAACACACGGCGAGTAAGCTACTATATATAGGCCTATTCCATTGAGCTAGTTTGGTAGTTGCAAGACAATTCGCTGGTTAATTGTTAGTAAATTCACTTATGGTATAATCGATTCTTCAATTATAAATTAATTAAATTAGTACATTTTAGGCGGATAAGGGTTGTCGTTACTGCACTGTTATTATAATATCATAATGAATATTATATTAATAAAACTATAAAATATAGATTTGCACGCTTAATTTTAAAAGTTGAACAGTTTTTTTTTATTTTATTGAAATAAGACTACAATCTATACATTTTTTGTACAATAAGTAGGTTTGATAAATGACACAGAAAATAGTTAACGTGAATCTTAAGATTAGAGAGGTTACCCAATGGTAACACCCTATAAAGTAACAATAATAACAGTGAAGACTTTAAATTTGAAAGGTGTTACCTAGTAAATAATAACACCCAGCACTTATTTTACTCACGTACCGAAGAAGAAGACCCTACACCATTTTTTTCAGTCTACGGGGTGGGTTGTTTAGAAGTGTGTTAATTGACAATTTAATGATTAGTGGGTTTGTGTGCAATTGAAATTTATTGTGAAATCTAGTGTAATATAATTTGGAGACTTTATTAAGGTTTGGGATTTTAAGATCTTTGTGAAGTTTGTGGTTGGCAATGTACCAGGGTGCAAAAGAAATTGGACAAAGGCATATTGACTAGAAGGTTTAGCAGCTCCCCATAATTGAATGCCGTAGGTCCATGGAAGAGTTTGTAATTTGCACCAAAATAATGGTATATGATTTATCAGGTAATCGAAAATTGCACCAAAATTAGTATTTGATTATTTTGTCTGTACCTTCTTTAACATATTCATGAAGAACGAGACTCAAAGACTCGAATGACAAAAATAATTTTTAAGGATTTTTAACTATCTGCCGCTTTATCGAGTAATCAATACAAAGTTTGACGTCCGTAATCGTGTTATTACACTGTAAATTGACAGAACGCAAAAAACTCGTAATCTCATTTGTCGATTTCATATATCAATTTATTATTTCAATCAAATATTTTAGTTTTCCCGTTTAATTATAATAGGTATCATTCGTATAGTGCAGTTACTATTTTTTTTTTCAATATGGAAGTTAAAATAATAAAAAGTAATCGCTGTGAAGATATTTTAGAATGTCATAATCATACTTTTTATTTTACATATAAAACAAAAATTACAAACATAATTCGTTTCTGATGTACACAAAAAAAAAATGTTCTGCAAAAGTATTTAGTAGTGGTAAAAATATGACGATCGTCCGTGATGAAAATTTACATATAAATAACGACAAAAAAAATATATACGTTTACAAGTTGAATCAATTATGTAAAAAAAAAGGTACAAAAAACACCATACGAAAAACCAGCTAAAATGTTAAGAAATGTAGTACAAAATTCGACAGTTTCTAATGCTTGCACCACAAAAAAACATTTCTGATATAAGACGTAATATATATAATAGTAAGAGGAAAATATTACTAAAATTTCCAATATCACTGAATGAAGTTCATAGAATGCTGTCGGCTAGAGATATTACAACACATAAAGGTGAACAATTTATTTTATCAAATAATGCTGATAAAAATATAATTATATTTTCTTGCAAATTAAATATTGATTTTTTATGTAAAAATGAAACAATATATCTTGATGGGACATTTGAATATTGTCCGAAGTTATTTACTCAACTTTTTACTTTACACGGATATTTTAATAATCATTACATTTCACTTGTATTTGCACTATTGCCTAATAAAACAAACATACACACATTTTTTTAATATTTTAGTTCTTGAATATTAAAATGTTGATCTAATATTAAAATCTACAACAATTTATGTAATTTTGAAGAAACTATTCATGTCACATTGCGAGAAGTGTGGGACACCGTCAATATTTTTGGCTGTCGTTTTCATTTAACGCAATCTTCGTACAGAAAAATACAAAACTTAGGATCATATATAACGCATAAAAATAATAAAACACCAGAAGGCCAATGGTTGAACAATATTTTCGGATTAATATTTTTAAGCCCTAATGAAGTAGGTTCATATTTTGTTGATGACTTTATGTCAACAATACCAGCTAATATTAAATTTTAAATGTTTGCAGACTATTTGACAGATAATAGACAATAATTCAGACTATAGACAATAATTCATTATTTCCACCATATATTTGGGTAGTTACATCATCATCGTCTACACTTACAAACTAATAAATGTGAATCATTTTACAGTAAATTAAATTCAGAATGTTGCCATCCATATCTTTATATCATCGTCTTCATTAAAGTTCTCACCGATTTTCAAACAGATGCGTACATAAAACTATCAAGTATACATATACCTCACCGTATGACCTCTCAAACAAGTCAACAAATAAATCAAATTAAAGTTACTTTAGACTAGTATAATAATAAATTGATATCAAGAACTTCATTTGTGGAATTAATTGCATATAAATACAAAAAATCTATAGTATTAAAACAGTGGATTATAACAATAAATAAGTTAACTTTTTTTAAATAAAATATTATTATTTCCAGAAATAGTTATCAATCCAATCGATCCAAACAATCAATACAACATAATTTTTTTTTTTGTATTTTATACAAACGTAAAATTTTTTTAATAATATTTGACTAACTATGTATATTCTGTGTTATTATCTTCTCATAACTTTTTTTTATTATTAGTCATCAATACTAGATCATTACAGCTCTTCTCATATCTTATACTATACTATCAAAAAAATAATTGGTTTTAATTTTGATGCAAATTATAATTTGCATTTCAAATATTTTGTTGCAAATTACATATGCTGTATATATTTGGTGTCAATTTTGGTACAAATTGACTACACCCGTCTATAGTGGTCTGAGTAAGGACTTATAGATTGGTAATTTTGTGTTGATATTCATTTTAAATTTAAGTAGGGATCTAAGGAGTTGAAGACGGGTATTAAGGGCTTTTCGTTTATTTTTCAGATGAGAACTCCGTGTTAGTTTTTTGTCGAGGATGAGACCGAGATATTTAACTTCAAAATAAATAAGGATTGGAACGTTTTTCATTGTACGAATAACTTAAGAGCGTGTTTCTTTTTTAGGGTGAATGTTATAAATGAGGACTTGGATTCATTAATTTTGATTTTTCATCTTTTTGTCCAAAGGTAAATTATGTTAAGGTGTCTTTGTATGATATTTGGAAACTAAGGCAGGGTTTTCATTGGAAAATACAATTGCCGTGTCGTTCGCATAGGAACCGAGTTCAGTAAAAGAAGTTTTGGGAAAGTTGTATGTAAATATGTTGTAGAGAAAGGGTGCAATGTTACTGCCTTAGAAGACTCCAGCTGAAATGTTGAAGTAATTTGAGTAGCTAGAGTTATGGCGTACGACGAAAGTACGGTCGCTCAGGTAGGATTTATCAATAAAAAGTAAGGTGCAATGAGAAATTTTTTTAGTTTGAAATCCATTAAACCAAAACTTATCGAATGCTTGTACAACATCCAGAAAGGCGGCAGCGCAGTTGTGTTTTTTCTCAAATGACGATGATATAATGTCGAGTACTCTAGTAAAGTTAGTGAGTGATCAAATGATTGGGGGGTCTGAAGCCAAATTGTATGTCTAGGATAATTTTTAACATGGAAGCTAGAGGAATGACTAATGAGCCTTTTCAATAGGATTTTTTCGAATACTTTGGATAATGTTGAGAAAGTTGAACAATTAAAAAGCTGATTCAAAAGCTTAAAAATAGAACACTGGTATTTTTTTCTATCTTTCTATTTTAAATAGTATTATTACACGTCTGATTTTTAATAACATTTTTATTGATAACATCCGCTGTGCCTTTCATGACTACCTTGTCCCCGACACTACACCAAAATCCACACCTCACAATCTTTCTTATGGTTTGTATTTCAACTTCAATTTTGACTAGGTCGCCGGCATAACACGCGTTTGGGAACCTCAGTTTCTTGGACACAACAACCGTGCCGTCACCAGGTAACTTGGTACCAATCACTCCGGATACCAGACCCGCTAAATAAATGCCATGCACCAACGGACGATCGCCAGAATGTATGGGATTAGTGTCACCACTCAGGCGAGCAAATTCGTCGATATCTGTTTTGTCAACTCGTTTCAATATCACCACACGATCGCCTACCGTAAGCGCTCTTGTGGACTGCAATCGTCTACTTAGCCGTACAAGCATGACGAGCGTTATATATAATAATGATAACTATGAAATATATTTGTTATATTTGACTATGTATATACCTATGTATGTATATATGTAAGTACTTAGTTATTCAGATGGGCACTATGTATTGAACGTGATCGCCGTTTGAATGTCGTGTTCGGTACAGAAGTCTGTCAAAAATATTTTAGCCACATTCCTCAGTTTGGGGTTTTCGCTCTGAGCGTGCAACAGCACATAACCGACAATGGACGGGTTTACGATGTCTGCAAAAAAAAAAGTAAGAAAAAATATAAACGAGTTTTAAAGATTTTCTTTTGAAGCCTCCTATAATAAAATGATACAATTCTCAACATTAATATTTTCAATTGTTGTTTGTTATTTATAAGTTCTAAAACACAAATGGTATATATAAAAAAAACATTTTAACGGTAAAAGGTAGAGCCTATAATAGTTTTTTATTTTATAAATTTGAGATTTTTCATTTGTTAGACTTAAAATTTATTTTCCTTTTTTTTTCGAAATAGGTGCATTATTTTAATTTGTTTTACATTGTTCTACACAAAAATGTAACATGTTATAGTAACTTACACAAATTAAGTAAATATTTTTTAATTTTATTTAGTTTATTTAAAAATATTAATTTTGTTAACTAATATAACGAGAAAAAACATGGATATATTTCGCTTATTTTTTTTATTGCTAAGATATTTATAAATAAAAATAAACGTACGTGCTTATATTTTATAAATATTTAAACAAGGTGTAGTGTAGTTGTTAGTAAATGGTGGTCAATCATTTTATAAGTATAAAAATGATACTTATTGACTTACCAGGGTAAATCCCTAAATTGAATGAGTTTATACACATTACATACGTAATACACGGGGTACCTTTTTTCTTGTATTTATAGGGTACATAAAATAGGCTAATTTATTTACTTATAACAGAAATTTTTAAAGAAATAACCATTAAAAATATCACATAACTACTTTTTCTTAGTAGGTATGATAGTTTGTTAGAAAGTAGGGTCAATATATTTAGCAAAACGAATAAAACAAATATTAATAAGGGAATGTAATTGAAATAACTTCATTGTTATTTTATCATTATTATTTTAGTTATATTTTTTATAAATTTCCCATGACGATGCCTTTTTTTCTTATTTCTAGAGATAAATAATGTTAAGTATAAATAATAAATTAAAGTAGTATGTACCTGTTTTAAGTCATTTTTGACCGGTAATATACAAAATATGAAATAAATGTAAAAAAAATATAATTTTAAGACACGCTTAATATACGATACCATTTTATTTAGTGTGTATGATAATTGATAAATATGTATAAAAGTTAGGAAATAATAAGTAAAATTGTCTAAAAAATGATCATACATTTATTTTGCTAATGTTTGTAAAGTATGTAATGTATATCTTACTGTTTTATCAAACAATTAAAATAATAAATAAAGTTGAAATTGACATTATGTCACGTTTTAAGAAGACGCCACCCCGTATTTGTTGTCTCCGTCTTACAAGAGCGTAACAATAGATTTACGTTTAGCAGTTCACTTTTAGTTTCGTAATTTTTAATAAAACAGAGAATTAAATATGGGTGTGGTATCCTCTAATGACGAAAATACTTAACAATTTGTTCTTTCAGGAATAAAATAAATAATTATATTTAAATTCATTAATAAATAATAATAAATAGACAAAATATTTAATATTACGTAAATTGTTTGAATTTGCTAAATCTGTTAACTAAAATCTTTTAAACTTATAAGATATACTTCATACTTATTGTTTTATTCAAATTTTTGATTTATTTACAAATAATTTTTATAATTAAAAAAATTAATTGATTATCTGAAGTTCTTAGCCAAAATTTTAAATACCTCTTAATTCTACAAAGAAATTTTATTTATAACCACAAAAACAAAACTAAAGTCATTATGTCCTTTTAAATATCATTTTATAAAATGGTAAATTGGTAAAAATTTTGATTTTTTTTTTTTTTATTCAATAAAAGAGAGTTCAAAATTACTGCTACTAAAATTTATTAATTTGCATACCCCACTTAAAAATCTTGTAAATGTCTAAGGTACTGCCAAAAATCATAATGTAATATTGTTATCAATCATCATAAATAACAAATAAAATTATAAAATTAAAGTAGTTAATCATATTGACAATAACATACTCATAATTTAGAAAATATACATGTAATTTTAGGTTTAATAAGTCATATACTTTTATAATATGAATGTTAATTAATTAAATATAAGTCTAGGACTTTATAGCATTATATTTTATATTCATAAAACTTACAGACTTAAATTTAAATCATAATCCAATAAATCAATAAATGTATACACATTCTCATAAAAGCTTTACATTTAACTAAAATATATAAAAACAAATAAAATATGAATTCCACTGTGCCAATAAGTAAAAATACTATAATTTACTATCCAACAAAAAATAAATATTTAATAACAAATATTTTACAGATTTTTAAACCAGTTTAAAGTAATTTATCATAAGTAGTTAATTCATGTATTAAGTAAATGATTTTAAAAATATAAAGCTAATTTATATAAAACAATAAATCTTAATTATCACGGTCATTTTAAGAAATCCAACTGTATAATGTATATTATGTATGTTAAATATTCTACATTGTAATCTAAATGTACTCAACATGACTAAACCTTATTACATTTTCCACCAATTTGGAATAAATGTCTTAGCCGTAAACCCACCAACAATTAATCGTTCTGCTTTCAAACATTCATCAATTCTTAATAGTGCAATACCAATTTTTCCACACAATCTTCTTAATTTTCCAGGTGGTCTTTTAACACCTAAATCAGATTCACTGTAAATATCAGCATCCAAATCCAAACCAGTAGGTGTATCATCAAAAATTAAAGGCATTATTCTTTTTCTTGTAACTCCAGTATGATGAGTCCTTGCTGTCAATTCTTGTCCAATATAGCAGCCTTTATTAAAACTTATACCATTTAAATAATCACAGTTCATTTCTAATGGAAAACATTGCCCTTTACATAATTCACTGCCTTCAGCAACACCATTCATATATCTCCATTGTTGATAAGTAAATTTATTATCACGTTCATCCAAAAATATTTCATTTCTAATGCCTGAAGTCTTATCAGATATAATTCTTTGACCTAAAATAGGCAAACGTGGGTCATTAAAAACGCTGAAAGAATTAAATTTCATGTTCATAGGTGTAGAACTGAATAACACCCAAACACTGGTATCATCTAATATGTTAATTTTGAGTTTTCTTCTTAATAGGTACATTTTTAAATATTTGATTAGGTCATTAGCAGCATCTTTTTCACATTCCAGTAGTATATGATCATCCATTTTATAAATCAAACAATCATATAAAACACGGCCTTTTGAATTCAGTATCATTGTGAACAAAGATTTTTCAGTTTTTAGTCTGAAAATATCATTGGTCATCAAACCCTGACAATAATCATACATGCCATCACCTTCAATTTTTATTAAGCTTTTATGGTTTAGAAGTTCTAACTTTGGTTTGAACGAAGGTGTAGAAAATAAACGTGCTAATTTCATTGGCACTCTCATTGTTCAAAAACCTTAGAAAAACATACAGTATCAACTAATTAATAATAATTTAATTGTTCTAATATTAACTCTCATATAGTATGCGGTCTAAGTCTATACACATACATAAAATTTACAATTTAAAAGTACTTATTAATTTTTATTTTAACTTAAACTAGATTAAACCATAAAATTAAAAAAAATAACTAATAATAATAATAAATATTACAACACAACTTAAAAATTAATTATCAATATTTAATGAAATTATATTTGTATAATTATATTTTAAAAGTTGAATTTAATTTAAAATAAAAATAAATAAATGCCGCATACTACATCATAATATAGACCTTAAAATTTATGAATAATTTTAAATATTATTTTTCAAATCCAAGTTAACAATAAAATCATCAAAAGTCTTACCACAAAGTACAAATATACTATTTTATTTATAGCCTATACATAATGGACAAAATATTAAAACTAATAATCTAAAGAATAATTTTTTTATTGTTTAATATCTTACTTATTTTATATAATAAAATAATACATTTATGCATAAAAAACATTAAAATATTGTTTGAAAAGATTTATACACGGACCTGCATTTCCATATGATTTTTTTTAAAAATAACAAAATAAAAAAAGTTTATTAGTAGTATCTACAGTTATAAAACTCATATTAGTTTAAATATTATATGATATAGATAGTTTTATAGTAATTATGAAAAATACATTTTATTTATATTAAATAATTTAAATTTTACATGGGGATTGGTGATATAACTTAAATAATATATAGTCGTATAACTACCTAATGTAAAAGGTTTAGTAAAATAATATTATATAATAAAAAAAAAAGTTATGAAAATATATATGTGTATAACTTTATAATAAAAAATAATAATCCTACAAACAAATATAAATTTGAAATTATAATTAATGTCTCCAAACTGAACAGTAATTCAATTCAGTATAGTATTTTATATTGGTCAATCCACATTTAGTTTTTCAAATATACTAGAGCAAATAAAATTTGAATCTAGCTCTTAAAATAGTTTTACACATACTATTATATTAAGAAAATCCTATTTTTCAATTTTTTTTAATACATTATCTATACTAAATAAATAAATACATATTTAAAATAAGTCAACATAGTAACTTAAACTTGTCATAAATAAATTACAATTATATAAACATAATTATATACTAAAAACTAAAACTAAATTACATTTTTAAGATAATAAAAATAACTTGACGATTAATATGAATTAACACTATACATGTATATATTGTCTTTGTCTTACATGTGTGTAACACAGCAAATCTACATATTATTATCAAAGTTAAAAAGAAGAATATACATACTGCTGCACATTAAATGTAGCTGAATACAATAAACCACCATTGTGACAGTATATGCAGGCCTTAAACTGCAAAGAGGTAGTTTTCATATTTTTATTTGTAAAACAGAGACAGTACATACAAGTGTAGTGTCCACTTAAGTTTATAGCTAAAATATTTTCACTCAATAGTTTTATTTCTATAAAAGAAATAACTTAACATGTTTACTGCAAATCGTATATGAGTATATGTGTCATAAAATTGAACAAATTGGGATTTTAAAAAACAATTTTTAAAAACTGAAAAATTAAAATACCAATTTATACGATTTGCACATTCTTATGAAAAAATACTTATAAGAGATGCTACAAAAACAAATTGTATAATTGTAATCTTGACCAAATTGTAGTGCATTTAATTACAAGGTAAGTATAAAGTATTTAGTTATGTCATTCAGCATATGCAAACAATGTTAAATGAAGCCATTTGGCATCATCTGCAGTAAACGGGTTAACAATCACTTTAAGTTTTAATATCAACTGTTTAAATTGTTCAATAATCTATCAATATATTAAAAAAATTTACTATTGCACAAAATTAAAAATAAAAAGTCAAATTTATATAAGAATTCATATATATATATATACAATAGGTATACAATCCAAGACATTATAATAAATATTATATAGGTTTAATGTGTAATATAATTAAGTCAATTTATTTCGGTCAACATGTACTCAAGTTAAATTACACAATTATTTTGAAATTGAAATATTTATAGATAAAAAATAATTGAACACAAGCAATAATTTGCATGATCACTAACTAGAAAACAGTAAAGTTACTAAATTTCATGCAGTTTTAATAATGCTATTCATTATAATAAATAGATAGCGTACAATTTTTAATACACATAAAAGTTATCAATATTATACACATACTTCACTCATTTCACTTATTTCAGAATATTATTTTGAGTAATTTTTAACTTTATAACAAAATAAAATATATCCTAGTTTATAATATTACCTATTTATAAATATGGGAATAATTTAGTCCCATTAAATTAAGATATTTCAAAAGACAAGATATTTAAAAAAAAACAACTACGAGTAGTTTTTCTTATCACTAATGAAATTATGAGTATAATTGCAAAATGAATAATGTCAATATAGCAGACCGCATACAACATGAATAATATTAATATAGTGTTAACGGTTTTAAGTTATTCATTTTTAATTACCTGTTTTAATTTCTGGTGCATACAAGTACATAAGAGTTGTAATACAGGAAAGTATTATATTGTCATCATCTAAACACAAATTTTTTTCTATACTTTGGATACCACCATTTCCAATGATATAATCCTTATTGACAGGATCTGAAAATATATAAAGATGTTTAAACAAATTAAACAAATGAAGAATTGAAAAATAAAATATGTTTATATATAATAATATTATTTAGTATTGGTTTTAATAATTGTAAATTAAGCATTAACCTAACATTTAGTTTCTCAATCTACTTAAATACTGTATAATGTTTTTGTATTGTGTTGAAAAAGTAAATCTTCACTATACAAAAATAATAAAATTAAAGTAAGGTAAAAAGGTAAAAGGCAAGTAAAATTGTACCTTAAATCTATGATCCCGAAAGAAACAAGTATAAACAAGTATTAAACAAGAATGCATATGAATGAAGAACAAATGCAGATATAAGGATATTGTTTAATGAGCCAATTAGTATAATAGGAGTTCTCAATAGCCGATGGATAAATCAATAATTTTACTCAAAGAAAATTCATATTAATATTAAAATATCTTGTTTAAAATATTTCTATTTTGTATATTATTATCTTAAAAAAAAGTTGTGTAAAATATGATTACACAAAATGAATCACTTAGAATCACTTGCTGTTATTTCATAAATAAATGTTTATAAATAAAAATTAGGTATTCTAGTGTTTATGAGTTTATTAAGTTCTAAGAAAATATTAATATTATGATAATGCTAAAACCTAGTAGCATAAGTATGCCCCAAAAAAGTCTTATTGGAACATCACACACGACTTCTTAAATCAATATGTCCTAGATGAATGGTCAACCTTAACTATATACATTAATTTACTGGAACAATATATAATATAGTTATTACCATTAACGAGATTACAGAGTCCAGCTGCAGCAAATGCTATCAGTTTGTTGTCGTCAGAAGCCAACTGTTCTATGAATAAATCAATTACCTTCTGAGTACGTATGTACAAATAATTCACAGGATCGTATGCAAAATTAGCAAGGTTGGCCAAAACTTGAAGCTTGGACTCTAAACAAGTAAACAAATATATAAAAAAATTAATTAATAGATAAACTGCAGTCGCAGTTCGTTAGAACGTCAATCATTTATACCCGCACTATTGGTTTTTCGGAACTCCTGAACGAGCTGTTTCAGGAACTCTGATCGGTTTATTCCGTCGGCCGGCGTGCGCTTGAGCAAGTCCTGTGGTTTGTGAAACATATATAGACAACGGAAACAGGAAACGGTGTAAGCAAACGTAAAACGTGAACGATGAATGCCTAAAGCCTATTTTATTAACATTTATCCTACATTAAAGTAACACGAGCAACAGTAGTGGATTAACGCCGAATCGGACGTATGAATAATATGCACTGTGAAGTATGCGAAGTATACGAAAAGAAGAGCCTTATTATCAATTTTCATCGAATTCGTTGTGCTTTATCAGGGTTAACCACATTTCGGTAAAAACCAAGATTCTGTGATAATCGTGGTACGATGATAACTGCAGTCCTGTGATAACCGTAGTTCGTAATCGCGCGACTGTCGCGCGCGCGGACGGACGGCCGGCAGATGGCAGTCCGGTCGACTGGTGCAACCACTTCCGTCGGTTTGAAACACCGACCCGCCGCCGACTGTTGAAAGTTCATTTTCGCTACGCCGACAGACGTGCGCACTAGCCGCACGAATACCCGTCGTCCTGCCGGAGTCTCACCTATAATTGCTTCTTCATTTGTTCTCTCCTTTTTTTTTCTTTCACTCTCTATCTCTCTATCGTTTTTCCCATTCTTAATTTTGCCTGTCGTTGCATCGTCACTTAATTAATTTCGTATTGCCGCTGCAACAACCGTAATAAATGTTATTATTATCATATCACACTGCACTTAAACAAAACCTATAAATCTGTGGATCGCGACGAAAATTACATTTTACGGCGATTAATTATCCGCGCAAATCATCCACCTACGGCTGGCGAAATAATACACGGACGAGCGTCGGAAATGGAATGCAAGTCAGAGTTCGGGACGTCCTCTCGCCGTTGGTAAGTTGAATATTATTTTTGTTTATCCGACCTGTAGCACCCCAGGGTACTTGTCTCGGGTCGCTTTTTACGTACAACCGCCGTACACGCGTATCATAATATTATTATTGTTGTATGCTCATTATAACGCGTCTCTGTATTAAAATGTTGTTACTATTATAATATACCGGTTGTGCTTTCCCGTTTTGCGTTTGTAGTGACTTGTTGACTGGCGTCGTCCAAATTGTTATCTCTATTTACTCGAAACGTTATTGTATAATAATATAATATAATATGTATTTTTTTTTTTTATTTACACAATCCAATAATTACGTACCACGAAAAAATACGTAAACGGTGAACCCTGTACGGCCGATTTTATGTTATTATTATTATTATCTCTGATATAGAGGTGTTTTAATAATATCGTAGAGGATATGCATCGTTGTCGTTACTTTAATTGGGTTTAAAAATACATTTTTAACCGGTACACGGTTTTTGGACGGTTGATAACGACGTCCGCTCTCGTCGTTGGGGTGGTTGGCGGAGAATCAAACGGGGTTTCGACGGTTATTTTTAGCGGAAGCGTGCGTTTCCACCGGGTGATTAACCCCCGGTTTCGATAAGACGAACGCCGCGCGTGTGTGACCGACCTGCGTGCGGCCACCGGGACACTTGCGGCGGCGGCAGCGTCCACCGCTCAGAAGGAGCAGTCCTGTTCGGGTTGGCTGTGCCGGCGCGTGTTGCCCTTGACACAAACTCGATCCGCGGCGGCGGAAGATGGGTAGGTAGGTAGGCAGGCACTAAGCACTATAGGTAGTAGGTACACGAACATACTGGCATCGTCCATCCCGTCGAGTACGTTGACCGGACCGGACACCCATCGTACGTGTAAACGCACCCGCAGCCGCCGTCGCTGCTGCTGCACGTGTCGACGGAACTTATCAGGCGGCACACAAGACCGACCCGGCGCCGTCGTCGCTCTACCCCGTCGGTTAAAATGTATTTATAAATACTACCGACGATTGCCAAAAGGCCAAGGGAACGAGACGTACCTATATACCATATAAAAATCTACATATATATATATATATATTACGACAATATTTTATGTTTTCGAAATTTACTCTCTACTTCATCTCTGTGCGCGTCTTTTTTCCTCGATTCGCGCGCTTGTCCTTCGTCATCGTTTAATATTATTCGTTTTATACAGCCGAAGACAAACGCACTATACACGCCTCGGAACATTAGCGGCGCTTGGCGGTCGTTAGCGCGCATTTCTCTCCTCCTTTTCGCCGCGCTAACGACCACGTCTCGGTTCACTTATACTTGTGCGTGGACTACGTGTGCGTATTCGGATTAATTAATAATACTATTATTACCACGTTTATTGTTTTGTGGCGTAGATGCAACCCTGAGACCTCCGCCTCACCCCACCACACTTGGAGGATACAAGTACGTCGGAATGTGTCGTCGTGCGGTTAACGACGCCGCAGCCCTTTAACGTGTGTACATAATAATAATTAATAGGTGCATCACTTAACGAATTCTTTTGTATTTTAAGTTGACAACACTTAAAAAAATATTAACATTCACACTAACTAGGTACCTACTAGAGTCTAGAGAATAATATAAAATATATGAGTTAGTATACCCTTAACAATTCCACGATGCGTGTATTATTTATTAATGTTCGATAGTTAAATATTTATCAAACGAACTCTGAAACGAACGTTATTATTATGATTTACTTCCTATAAGCGGTTCAGGGAAAAACAATGGCAGACACTCGTTTGTGAGAGGGGAGTCCAAGAGTACGCAAGCCCAATACCGAATAATATTATACACTATGTAGTGTGCTAGACGGCATGATTTTTTTTTTTTTTGTCAATTTTAACAGTGCTCAAATTTGCTCCTCAGGTTTTTATTCTCATTTGATTACATTTTCGGAATGACATCGTGGTGAGCCAATCGAAAATTAATAGAACGACCCGGTGCAGGGAACGATAAGCGGGCCGCGTGACTCACTAAGAGATAGAAAAAAAAATTTAATTCGTGTCGTGTTTCGATACTCGGAACGAAGTTTCAAATATTATTACGAGTTCTTCGACGCAGTGCACAATGTACATAAAAGGAGATTACGTTCCACCAAAATTATTTGTTTTGCCAAACAGTAGCAGAATGGTGTTGTTGATATTTCGGGAAAGTGTTCGAGTGTCTAGAAAATACTGCATATGGCATATTCCCTGTTGTGATGTATGTCTCGCGAGCTGGTGGGGAGGTTAAGCTCTGTTGCTGGCGAAAACATGTGTGTCCTATTTTTTAATCACAGAAAACTTAACTATACGATGATAACGACTACAACCGCGGTCATCGGAACCCCAATGACGACACTCCATCAGCCACCATAATAATATTATTCATATATAATGTTATGTATCGTTAAATACTTGTAGGGCGTTGGTGCATAACCACATGTATATTTTATTTTCTGCCGCGGTGTTCGCCCTGTATAATAATAATAATAATATAATTATGCGTCGACTCGATGACGACAACGACGGCGATGGCGGTGGTGGTGGTGGTGATGATGATATCGCCGCCGCCGCCGCCGCGTTAAACGCTTGTGAAGCACGTCGAACACGGCCAGCAACGGCACTACGGCAGGCTTATTAAATATACACTGCGCGCTCGTTCGTTCGTCCGTTCCCCGATAGGGCAACTGGTCAAAGTGCACAACTAGTATTGTTGAATATTACGCGACCGTGCGCGCGCGCGCGTGTGTATGTGTGTGTGAGCGCGCGTGGCGCGTGCAGCACAGCCGCGCTATAATATAATATTATGTATATAATAATATAAAATATTATACTCTGCGACTATAATATTATTATTATCATGCACACAGCACTATAGGGGAGAGGCCGCGGCGGCGTGTTCCGTTCGCCGCGTTGCCATATCGGCTCCGGTGACCGGCCCACAGTGTAGAGCAGCTATTCACTATAATAATATTAAGGACGAGGACGAAAAAAAAACAACGCTCGCCCGGAGAGACGTGTCCCCGGACCGTTTGTAGTAGTAGTAGTAACCCTTCGACGGCTACGACAAACATTGTTGTTGTTGTTGTTGTAACAATAATTGTTATACTACGATTTCCGTTTCCAAACGTCGGTCCGCCGCTTTTCTCGGGAAGCTGCGACGATCGTTGTAACCGCATGCGACGGTAAATACGTTTTACGATCGTTATAATAACCCAGAACGCCGTCGGGGATTACACGCTAGTCTCGGTGAAACGACGTAGTCTCGATAAACGCAATTTAATTGCACTCACATAGTATGTTATACTTCATTTACTCTATTCCCAACCAATCATAATCTTATTACGCATGGGTTCTTGTAGTTTTTAGTAAAAGCTTTTCGAAATTAGACATTTACGTAGCACGTTTTTTAACATCACCACCATGCGTGCCTTACGCGGGGTGATATTCAAACTGAGCAGAGTGAAATACATTACTTCTTATCTCCCTATAGTATCTAAATCTATTACGTTTATTCGAAAACCTGTGTTAGGATAAATACAAAACCGATTTATTTAATTTACAATAATACTCCCTATTCATCATATAGATTATAAGAACATGTATTTTCTTTAAAACGAATTACACTGTGTAACCATCTTGTTTAAAAAATGTTTCTAGTTATACTTGAGTATATCTAATAATTTCATAACCAATACAATTTTTAAATCTTAAATTATCTTACTAGTAATCCTAGTCATTATGTGTAGTTTAAATTGTTTTTAAAATATTTATTTACAATTTTGATAATCATCTTTATCTGTTGAGTTTATGATTTACTGTAGTTAATTATTCATTGGTAATTTGATACTATATTTATTTTCATATTATAATGATCTCTCGCAAGATGTTTCATTAGTTCAAAATATTTTATCTTTTATATGGCTCAAACGTTCAAACTACCTACTATATCTTCAAATAACACCGATAAAAATGTAATATTTTACATGTCCTAACTCCTATTATAAAACATAGTCAGTACATATGAATTATCATGTTTAGTTTTTAAATTACAATAATATTTATACTTCTTACAAATTACTTAAATCAGAGAAAAAACAATGTCTGTAGATGATTAGGTACAGTTTTAGACAAATGACTACACTGCCTATGTTTTTTTAAAATATTTTATGTTTTTAACAATAATATAAAGAATTCCTATTGATTAAATAAAAAAAGAATCTTTAAATTAAGTGCCTACTTAAATTTTAATATTTATAATTTACTTTTAGATTTTAAATTATGTTACGTACAATCGTATTTTATTGAAATTAGTTTGTGGGTCCCGTTTACACTTGAAAAATTAAAATTCCATTGTTACCTATATAGATAGTGAAGGTATAATAAATAATTGTATTTATTATTACATACATGTTTTAAATAATAAAAAAAAAAAAAAACATTGAAGTTAAATTTTATCACATATAAACTATCCTTAAGTTTATTGAACTATACATCATAATAGAATTTAAAAACAATTTAATTTAATTAAGTACATATACAAGATGATACGGCGTGCTTACACTTATTACTTCGAAGTTTAAACTTTTTGAAAATTTAAAAACTTTATTTTTATACATAATTGAATGTAATAACTTTTTTGAATAAAAATTAATTTTTAACAATTTTGTATTGTTATCCGTTGTTTATATTTTTTAATTTACCATCTACATATTTTTATATTTCTAAGAATTTTTTTTTTTTGGATTATTTCGTTCGTATAAAAATCGAATTTCAAACGAGTAGTTAATTAGTTATAAATTATTACCTAGTATTAAAAGTATTTATAAATATTTAAAGTTTATATGAGTTGAATAGTGGATAAATATTTAATGGAATCTAGGACATTTTATCTGCGTCAAAAAAAAGTTTAATAGACGTATATATTAATATTAATTATTGTTTGGAATTTAGTATTCTGTTTTTTTATTAATTTTTCAAGTAACGTTTGGAAACTAAGAAAATAATATATAAATTTGAAAATTCATTATCTCTTGTCTATTTTTTCTTATTTAATTTATTTTATTTTACCAAAATGACAATACTACAATAGGTACATATAATATAATTGCAAATAATTAAGAGTTGATAATAACTCACAATTATTCTATATATATATATATATATAAGTCAAAAAATAATTTTTTTTTTTATGCATTAGTATAAAGATTTGACGTGGAGTAGATAGTAAATGAGCTCTAAACTTCAATTCTAAATGTGTTTATTAAATACATTAAATGCCGAAACTAGGTCTTCGGTTAAAGCTAGCAGGTATTTCAAAACCAATGAGACCAAACCCATTATTATAGATAAGATAATTCCCGGGAACTAAGTGCCCTAAAGCTTAATTTTTACCAGTAACGAAACATCCATTAAATAAATACATATAAGGTATAACTAATTAACTACATGTTCAAAATTTGATTTTTATTCATATTGAAGAACTCAAAAAAATATTGGCTTCGGAGTAAAAAATTAAAATGTACGAGTATATTTTTGTCATTCAAAAAAGTTAAAACTTTTCGAAATAATGAGAGTTGGCACTTCAATAGGTTACTAGTATAGTGTAGTATAATATAATTATTAAATTATATATTTTTGATAAATGTATTATAATTAAAAACGTAACTGAACATACTAAAATTAAAGTTGGAACGCCCGTACAGTTTGCTATTATATCCTATGTATTGGTACTATAATATATTAATTAGTAAATATTCGAATAATCATCTCCAATATTTTTTTGTTTTGTCATCAAGTTAGTTATTTCCTAATTAATGTGTATGATTTTTTTTTTTTAAATTTGATTATCAATAAACTCATTACACATATTCCTTACGTAGATTCGTGTATATATTATTCGTTTCCTGATTAACACGGTTTATAATCGTTACGATTTTATTTTTTTCTATCTACTACTGTTAATTATTATTCGAGTTTTGGCTTTTGTCCAAACGAATTAAATCACTAACTCTCTAATTTGAATACATGTAATTGCATCTAAAAAAAAACCCCCGGCGAGAATGATGGGAACCGTGTGTAACGTGGGAACAGGTTCCCAGACACCTGTTTTTATATGCCGGACAAGGGTGGTTGTTCATGGGGTTAAAGACCCCTTCGTTTGAATAATGTATACATATATTTATAAATATTATTATAATGGGGGGCGCTGGCCCTTAACCGGCATATTGTTCCATGTCGGCGGAATCATCCCGCGTTTCATTGTTTATAGGGTCATTTTACACCTGTTGTTTTCTTGTTTATTTGTGCCCTAAAAATCTTCCTGGTTTTTTTTAAAAAAAAAACTGTTCATGCACAAAGGCTGACCCTGGGCAGGAAACAACGATTGGGGTGAATATTTTGTATATGTAAATCACTATTCCTAAACATTTTAATTTAACGCTTGACAACGCACAGTCACTACGAATTCAATTTTACGAAATTACAGAACTAATACAATATATTGTGATGCATATCTACTCGATTGGCTTTTATCGTTTGTTTTTCCTCTATCGCATTGCTATAGTATTGATATTTCGTATAATGTATAATATGTTATATTTATAGGTTAACGCTGCCTTTAAAACAGTACATTTGTATAGTATTTCTTTTTTTTTTTTTTTTTAAAAAATCTCATAAATTAGTCAAACGTTTCCTGCTATTGCGTATATAATATTATATTATTCTTTATAAATTATTTTTTTGTTCGCACTATCCTTACCAAAACGACAGAAAATTTGCATTTCAATCGGTTGTTTTAATAATTAACAGAAATATTTGTTTTTGAAACGTCGTAGGCGTATACCTGTACAAGAATAATTTTCATGTTTTTTTCTCGTGTGTATTTCTCCACGATTTTTGTGGTGTTTTCTTTTTTTTATTATTATTTTATTTTTCTACCTCATCGCTGCTACACAACATAACACCACACACTAGGTAACATCAGCGTTATAGGTTTTGAGGGGAAAGTAGGTTTTACGGTGACGACCATATGCAGGTTGTTTTGTGTGTGTGTGTGTGTGTGTGAAGTTCACGGTGAAGTGATGCTCGCTCAACAGGTACTCACGCACACACATGCAATCGCCAGTATGTTTATATATATATACGTCACACATACACTAGCGCGCGCTCGTATACGGCACACACATACACACAAACCCATACATTCACTCACTCACACACATAAATATACGCATGCACGCAGAGGCACTTGTAATTACTGGCCGCACCGAACCAACAACGGCGAAGGGTGAATGCCCTGATACGAACCAACCCCGTTTCCAATGCATGGGTCATTCACCCTATAAATAATATAAAGTTATTCTTTCTTTCTTTCTTTCTTTTTTTTTTAAACGCCTCGTGTGTTGGATGGGACTATGGGAGATACCATACGGGGATAGCCCACATGCCAAACCACACAATGCCACTTGCTGCTTGTCGCGTTGATAATATTATAATATGTTGTTACTGAATTATTTTTTTGTCATGAGCGATCGTATATTATAAACAAAACATTATCGATTTTTATTTGTTTTATTTTCTAAAAATCCATAGGTCGTCTTGGAGAAACTTTCATTAGTATTGAGATGATGAGTATTATTAAGTACTTCCCTCTATCTATGTCGTATGATTTGTATTTTATTTTTGATTTATTGAAAATACTATAGGCATATGTAAGTAATGTTCATAATTATAGATCAGGTTTTTTTAAACAATACGCTCATTTTACTGGGTAATTACTTTGTTGTAACTTTTTTAAGTTGTGATGGTAGGACATTATTTTGAATACATCGAGGATGTGTGTGAACATGATTATTATCATTTCACTTTCAAATGCAAAAAAACAAACCACTTAGTAAATCCTAAATAATCACATTTATAACATATTACATCTATAAAATTTACATTGAGTTGTTTCTAACGAACATGCGTCTATCTGCCTAATACAGTGCTTATATGTATATTCGATGCTTTAATTTACACATCTAAAATAGTAAAAACACGAACCACTATTCCACACGCTAGAATTTTTTTCTCTCCACCTGTTACGTGTGTTATTCATTAGTCACGTACGTGTTATTTTACATAATAGGCAATTTTTTTCTACTTGTATTTAAGATGGTAATACCTCTTTAAAAGTTTTAAGTACACCGGGCGTATAGTTGAAATAAACAAAATATACAATTCTATCGTACATAGTTAAAAACTTAATGGGAAGTTTTTGTAATATGTGTGTATGTAATGTTTCAAGCGTTATTCACATTTAAAAATCCGTACAATGAGTTTTAATTAATGTGAATTACCGAGTGAAAGCTTATTCAAAAGAGTTTTTCCAGTTATAATATTGTGAGGGCAAACTTAGGAAGCCCGCGTTCGTGTTTATAATAATCACGACAATGCTCATATACGGGTAGGAGAATATTGTTTCATTTTTAGTGCCAAACGCCCACTCCCCCCTATAGTGTGCGAGAGGCCACTACATTTTGTTAAGGGGCACCACACCCTTCTGTGCGCTATAATTGCATTCGTTGTTAAAATAATATGCTGGTGTGCGCATGTATTTAACCGTCTTTATCTACGTGTGCCCCGTGGGTTGGCATCCCGCCACATTTTGTTTTTAAGTTAGGAAAACATTATCATTTCCCCCTTGCTTGCAATAATGTGTCCATGTTAGTTAAGTAGGTGTTAAAATAATAATAATAATAAAATGAACAGAAGAAAAAACATAATATAATGAAAATATTATAAATATTCTTTAGTTTTATACAGATTTACAGTTATCTCTAAACATTTATCACACAACTGAAATTACTCAACCGTCATATCACAGTGTTTGTGCTCATAATCCGGGTCTTCGACCCCGAAAGTCACAAACCACGCCAGTGGTAGCACTGAAACACAGCTAGTGTGCCCCCTTCACGTCGTGAGAATAAGCGAGAAAAAACAGCAGTGGAAAACTAGCAGTACTCATTATACAGTATGGTACAAAACATCGATCGTTTATCATTATTACTATTATCTTTTTTTTTTAAAAAAAAAAGGTAGATATTTTTAATTTTTGTATGCATTACAAACGTAAATACATATATTATTGAGAAGATTTGATTAAATAAATTAACAGAAATACAACCATCATTACCTCTCACGTTTCGGTTGCGCTGCCGGGGTCAACGTCCTCATTCCACTAAACACATAACACACATATTCGTATGACGGAGGCGTACAGTTTCTAAAATATTTTAAAACGAAAATTCTAAACTCTTCATTCGCTTTTGGAATTGCAGTGTCGCTTTAAGGATAATCTCATCCAATGCATTTTATTGCATTAAATGACATCTATACTAAATACACAGTATATTATTATATAAACATTACATATTAATATTGTATATAATATCTATTTGCCTATAGACACCTAGTCATGTTTGGTATGTATTTATTACAAATTATGTTATATATAAAATATCATATTTAAATTACATAATAATATATTTTAATTAGGTTAGGTACTAAAATTATTTATCCAACCGATTTATAATTTTATTAGTTAATCATAGGTTTATTTATTGGGTGGGTATATTTATGTTATATACAGTAGTCTTAAAGTGTCTAAAGAAATGCTTAATTGAGCTGCTAATACTTAAAAAAAATTATGAGGGTGGTTTTATTAATACCCGGAGACCGGAGTTTATTCATCCCTATAAACTCAATAGGAGTCGTTTATAAACTAAAAATACTCTTTATGACTACCACTATTTCTGTACATAATATTAAATGCCTTACGTACGAAGTACGTTTTGAACCACTATTGTATAAAATTCTATTCAACATGTCGGCAGTTTTTTAATGACGATGGTTTTTTACCGTGCGTGTTTCAATATTTAATTATGTACTGATATGGTTTCTAATTTTTGTCATTAAATGCTTGTTCTATCTGATAAATAAACGATCTACGTATAGAATGTTTCGTTTTTGAAATATTATATATTTCCCTTAAGTTTAGTATAACAATACTTGCTTTTTCTTATATAAATATTTGATCATGATAATTTTTTTTCACCCTTTTAAATGAACGTACAACATAATATTAAATGAGTACTTTTTTATGTTTTCATTTTAATTTGATTTCTTATATTAAATTAATTTAATCGGGGTATTTTTTAAATATTTTAATAGTATTATTTATTATGTATATTTATTTTACTCTTGAACTTGAATATTAAATATCAGTAACTAGAGATTTAAGTGATAATATTAAATTACAGAGTAATATTTTTTTCTTCCAGAAATGTTGAATGTAAAGTCGTGAACACTACTTTTGGGTACACGCCCTATGATAAAAATCGGACCATTAATTGTGTACCCCTATTATATTATAATGTTAATATAAAAATTGTTATTAAATTAAATATAATGTAATCGGTTGGTGAATACGGCAGATTAGAGTCTTGACGAATGCATGAACTGATAAAAATGAATACGACGTAGGTTATAGCATAACAAAAAAAAATAATAACTGATACGATACAAATCAATAACGCGGTTGTGTTGATGTGTATGAAGAAAACGAATACCTACCAATAATTTTCGGTAGTTGTAGAGAAGAGGTATACGTTCTTGTCGAACGGTTTGTGGCTCTATGAAAACACCCTGTATATAAAGCTGAATAGGGCGGTGTGGTGACCTTGATTCGTACGCTGGCCGATCTGTTACGCATTGTTGCCAGCACGTCCCCCACCCCGTGCGTACGGGCGCGCGCGTGTGAGTTTCGTGTGTGTGCACGCGCAAGTGTATGTTTGTGCGTGTGTATGTATAAATGCGCGCCGCGCCCGCGCCGCCGCCGCCCACCCGTGTTCTCTTTCAGGGGTGGTGGTAGTGGTGGTGCCGTGCTGTTGGCTGTGCATCGGGTACCCATGATGGTGCGGCGCGGGTGAAGGGGTCGGAGTTAAGGACGCGTTGCGCGTACATCGCGCGCGGTCCGCTACGGGAAGGCCGAACTCGGTTCCACGTGTCGCCACCAGCGCTCTCTCTCTCAGTGTCGTTCCGTCTTCTTCGCTCCCGCCCGCCCACCCACTCGTCCGTACGCCGATACCACCGTTGCAGCCCGTGTAATAACCCGCCCCACCCCGCACCACCACACCCGTCCGTCGTCCGCCTCGTCGTCGTAAGTAGTCAGCGTCCGACCACAGCGTGACCTCAAAACTATTTAGGATATTTTCGGTGAGAGAAGAAGAGCGGAGAGATAATAAAAAAGGGTTTGAACGTATTTTCGTATTTGCATAATCGTGTGCCGGTCCGTTGTACATGCCGTGAGTACAAAATCTATCGAAAAGCGATTTTATTTTTTAGTTTTCTCCGCATGACGAAATCGTTTAAGAATTAATCGTGGTCGTACCTGTAACACACAGTGCACTTTAGAATGACGTTAAAAAACGAAACGTATTCTGCACCATACGAAAGATGAACGTATCATATTATTACAATGTAAAGGCGTGCTATATTATGTTATGTACGCGTTTACAAATGCCTGTTTCGTGTGAAGGCCAGAGAGCTTGAAAGTTTTGTATAGGCTGTGGAAGAGGGGGTGGGGTACATGCGTGCGTGTGGGAGCGAGAGCGCGCGTGTGTAAGTGTGTGAACGCTGTCGTCGCGCGTTACGATGCACCCACTTGTTGGCCTCGCGGCGCGCACACTGTTGCCGCGGCGGCGCGGCTCGTCGGTGGGTTTACTGCGTACGGCTCATCTCGGCGTGTGTTGCAAGGCGGATTTTTTCCACCCTGTTGCAATACACGAGACCCCACCCACCTCGTAGCGACGACGGCCATGTAGCAAAGAAAACAACCTCGCCACCGCTTCTGCGCGCAATCCGCCAAGTGTATGCGAAGTTTTCATTTTGTGTTTTTCCCCGTACACACGAGTCACGCGACGCCTTCGCCGGGACAGGCGCATATTATAACAATAATAATAATATCGTGATCCGCTGCGTACTGGCACGCGACCTTGGACGTCGTGTTTCGCTTTGCCTTCATGATCACCCCGACGACGGTTTTCATCACGTTTCTTCTGTGTATATTATATTCGCCTCGCCCAGTTGACGTTATTGTGAAAATGACACATTGCCTCATCTACACATGTATGTGTGTGTGTTTCTGGGTGTTGTGCGTTTTTTTTCACCCGGTAGTCCTTATTTTAATGCATATTAATTATGAAAAAAAAATAAACAAACAATGTAACATACGATCCTATTTTCAATAGACGTATAAAACACGCCTTGAATAATTCCGCAAACTGTATTACGACAAAATATTTTACGCTCAAATCGCATAATATACTACCATTTCACTGCGTACGCAGGTTATGCGGAATGTTGTATGTATACTGATAAGCCACAAAAAATGTACCTTTTATACAGTCTCTGAGACTCTAACTGATTACAAATTGTTGAGTTGGAAATTATAATATGAAAATATATTTTGTTTTATGGCACGTTAAAACCATAACTTGAAAACTTAATTTTAATGTTTTTCAAATGAATATTGTATTCTGTATACAAACTAAATTTGCAGTTTTGAAAACATTTCCTATAAAGATTTTCAACGATTTTTATAAAAATAATAATAACAAATTTAATATTTTCTATTATTTTCAAAGGTTTAAACCAATTATAGACCATAGTGACAATGAATAATTTATAAGCATTTCACATTTTTTCCGTCTATAGATACACATAGTAAATTCAAACAAATTCATCATTTCGTCTATTAACACAATACTGCATATAGCTTAAATTTAGTATCTTTTTAACACTATTTATATTATCATTTAGTTTTATATGTTAAATACTAACTTGATATAACATTATATCTTTCTATGTTTTACTTTATTTTTCTGAACTCAAATTCATTTTAATTACTTAGTAATACACCCGACGCACCAATACATTATTAAATAACTTTTTTTTATGATTTTACTTACAAATCATAAATCATTTATATTGGCACACATTATATTATTATTAATTCTTATTTGTATGTATTCTTTCGCTAGTTCACATTTAATTAACTCGTAAGTTATATATAGGAATTAATTCTAGGTTTTTCTAAACGATTTCTAGAGTAAGTTATTACTTTTAACTAAATCAAAACATGTCATAGTTATTATATAGACAATAATAGCAATATTAGTTTAATTACTCTAATTTTTTTACACCTTTAACCAAAAAACGTATATTTATTTATTCAAGAAAAACGGTAGACACCAGATTTGAAAATTAACGGAATACAATATAATACTTTTAAATAACTACGCAAGACGCTAAAATAAAATAAACGTAGTACAATTCGGATTATTAACAATAATATTTCATTTAAATAATAAAAATATTTTTGAAAATTATATGTTTTAAATTTTTGTAGTTCTATTAAATTAAGAAGTATTTTTATTATTATGATAATTATTTAAGTTAAATTTAATCGTAGTTTTAATTATTTCCTTGTTGTATTTTAATGTTAATTTTGATCACTGCTTCAAATAATGTTATCAAAAGAAAACAATGCTTTAATATATCACTTGATATATATATATATACCATATCTCAATAATGATTTAGTCCGTTTAAATACTTTGATTATTAACTCATTTTGGCATAAAAATCATTAAATATTAATGAATGGCTTATTTATTTTAGAGCTTTTCCTGGAATATATTGAAATATACCCTTTTTATGATGACACATTCCTTATAATTAAGAAAGTATAGAAGGTACTTGTAATAATATGTTTGTGGTTATTATGAATACATTTACAACAAAACGTTTAAATTAGAATTTAAGACATTATATTATTTTAGGTGTTTAACTTACAAATTGATAACCACTATAAAAAAAAAGTTTGAGCTAATAATTATAGATTTTTTTATTTAATAATATGTTATAAAGAAAGATGGATGAAATATTTAAATTATATTTAGATCAAACATAATTATTACACACATTTAAATATGTTCATATAGAAAACCCAATTTAAAAGACAAACTGCAATATACTATCACTATGTGTTTACTTTACATTCGATATACGTCACAAACTTCAGTATTAGTACATTACTATAATATAATAATAACAGTATGTAGTATATTTACTTAAAACAGATTATACTCCGTAATGTTTTTTAATTAATAAATTATTTTAAAAGTTAGAAAACCCAGTAACATTTTATTATACTAAAATGTAAAATTTGAATAACTACTTGTCGAGTATATATTGTGATAAGTGATAGTACCTATGATCATTTTTCAGTTAACACTACATTTCTCATCCGGATTACGTTGCATCGAATCAGGACTTTTTTGACACATTAAGAAAAACATTTGAAATGTTTAATTCAGAACACGCAAGCGTAGTAAGACTTATTATAAATAGTAACGTCTATTTTTGATTCTATATTTGGAGAAGTCTTATTTTTTTTTAAGTAATTTTGACTTATCAACTTAGCTTTAAAATTCAAAGACTGATTGAAAGTCATTTCAATACGTTTGCAGGTTTTCTTGTCTTTTTTCGATTTTTTGATTTAATAAAAATTTAAATCGTAATAAATTTGGTTTTTAATGTTTTTAGATATTTTTATTGAAACTATGTTGCTTAAATGTATTGAATATTTTATTTAAATATTACAATTACAATAATTATTAAATCATATTATAACTAACTAGTTAATGTAAATAATATTGATAATTTTAAAACGAAAAATGTGTTTAAGATAATATCTGAATTTTTAAATGATTCTAATTGATTAATTTATAATTGTATAGCCATTATATCAGCCAAGTTAAAAAATGCAAGTTTTGCTTCGAATACGCGTACCGGGAGGATTAACAATTTTAAAAGTGTATTTAATAGTTTACCTATCTTTTAAAAATATCCCTATTCAATTCAATGTAAACCGACACTATTTTTATATTATGCAATATAGATATTTTAAATAGTACATAATATTATGATGATAAAGCTATTGGTATTAGAATGAATTTTTTTATTTAGGAAAACATAAGGACAATTAAAAATTATAATACACGATACAACCATTATTTTGTAATTCAAAAGAATTCATCTCATCGAAATTGAAATTTTTTCCTGTTGTTTTAATGCAATTAGAAATACATATATTTAGCTTATATAATACTTAAAAAATGTATTTTTAGATTGAGCTTAATATTACATTTTTAATATATAAATTTTTTTTATTTTTTTAAATTTGCATTTTATTTTAGAATATTTGTAATATTCCTACGCCTATTAATTAGTAATTCTAAAATAATAATCAAAACAATTAAAAAACTATTTATTTTATTCAATTGTTGCATTTCACAAAAATTTCGAATGAAATATTACTATGAGTTATAGTTTCGACTATGTGTTTCCCGTTTTCCTGGTTAATAGCATGTAAAACTTCATGAAGGTGCACTCTGTGTACAAAATTATAGAAATAAATCATATTAAAATCTCCAAAATCTTGTTTAAAAAAATAATGTTATGCGAACATTTAATTATATTCTTATAATAACTCTTTATAAGTTTATAACTTTCAGTTTTGTTATTAAAAATTAAAAGTTTTAAATTTTATCATTTTCGAATATTTCAATAATATAGTCACCATTTTTTTACCTATGTGAATTTAGAATTTTAAAGTCAGTATTATGAACACAACTATGTAGTATATTGTATATTAGACCTATAACCGGCTAAGAACTCCGGTCACAATCAAATTTAAAATAATAATAACGCAATACACTGTCTTGTGACAAGGACGATCAACAACCTATTAACTGGCAACACTCCTGTAATCTACATTCTGTATCTTGTCATTTTACTATGATTTTAAAGCTAAGCGATGCATGGAAGCTATATTGGATATTATTTTGGTTTTTAGCTCTAGAGGGTAATACTCTGTGAGTCAGTTATAAATGCAAAATATTATGCATAGTGTTTTTTTACAATGCTTCTATATATTGAAAATACAATATGTTTTAATTTAGAATAGCAAATTTTAAAATATAACTACAGATATTTTCAAAAAAAAAAAAAAAAAAACGGTGATAATATAAATAGTAGCTAGCCACTCGTTTTTAACAAAATCTTGACCATTTTTAGTAATTAAAAAATTTGGTCGCACAATAATTATTTTAATGCAATTATTTATTATTAGTTTATTACATTTAAATTTAATTACATCCCACTCAATATCTATGTATTGCTTTTATCTTATTTATTTTTATTATATATACCTATATACAAACGGAAATGTTGTATTGTTGCTTTGTTATCACATTTAAATTAATTTTGATTTTATCATTAAATTGTTTTAATTTTTTATCGAAAAATTATAATACATTTGTTCTTAATTTCAACCCGAACCCGAAATATGTTGAGCGATGCTTATAATAGTAGACATATCTATGTGCATTTACTATTTAGGTCATACACGCGTGTTCTTTGCCCAATCCTAAAGGGTCATACCAGTATCTGTAATCGTTAGACACATTCAATTGCAACTGGTTAAATAGTGAAACTTTCAATAATTCTTCAATTCTATATTTAAATTGTAAAAATTATACAAAATATAAAATGTGTTGTCTGTAAATTACATAAAACAAATCATATGATAGAGGATACTGTTATATATTTTTATTACGTACAAAAACAGCAAGCAATACGTAGATACCTATTATTTTAATGTAATTCTTTTGGTTATTAAATATTAACTTAACTGTACCTATTATGTATTAAAAAATTTATAGAGAGTCTATAAATGCATTACTATATGTATAGAATTTTTCATATACTGTATAGTTAACTTACCTATATAGTAAAGTTCTATATTACATATTATAGTAACTTGTATAAATGGCCCTTCAATGATTACAATTTCAACTATACATTTTAAGCACAAATATATATTTTTGATTGTTTTGCAGTATATATTTTGAAAACAAATGTAATACATTTCTTATGAGTTATAATAGTATCAATAATATTTTATGTACAAATTGTACTATGTAAGTTATTTAAAACATGATGTATAATAATGTTGATTACTGTATTAATACAATGTAGGTATGTAATAATTGATAATACCTATATATTTCTTAAATTATTATTGATATTATATTTAATTATACCCAATATTAAATAATATATAAAAATTATATATATTTATAAATAGTAATAATATTACCTACTGCATATAAAAACACTGTATGGTACCTATATGAAGCTATTAAAACTAATTATTAATGTTACTTTACCTTAAGGTCAATGGTGTTCCAGTGATTTAAAATCACTGAGATTTAAATGTTTTTCCTATTTGTTCTATTAGATAATAATATAATATTTAATCGTCAATCATTATTGTCTTGATGTTTCAATAGATAAATAATAAATGTTATTTTAACGTTTGTATTCTGCTGGTATATGAAAACTGATTAAAACAATATTCTGTACTTCGATAAAATATTATTGATAACAATTATTGTATATAATTACTACAATTTATTTTGAAGTCATCTGACTTTATGGCGTAATAAACATGTTTAATTTAATGGTTACATTTATAAATAAACAGGTGTTATGTGTGGTAGCTAAATATATATTCTGTAGGTATAGGTAGATAGGAATCAGTAGGAACACTGATGATTTAAATTAAATGTTTTACAACCATATACATATATTCTTGTTAGTGAAGTTCTTGCGCAATAGACAGTATGCCTATAACGAACATCCATTGGTGGATCAGGTAAAACGGGGCTCGGCCATTTTGTCGGTTAGGGTAGATGCAAGGGTGTTAAAGGGTACCGCAAAAATGTCGTATGAAAACATTCCTACCCAAAAAAAAAAAAAAAAATAGGGATCGACCAACCACAAGTCATAGAATACCTATTGATTTTGCCCAGGGCAATTTGACGTTACAATACATAAACTACAATACTTGTATTCGCTTACATACACATCTATTCGATTTCTTTTCCTTTTTGATCTTGGAGTATTTTGTTTTTTTTTTTATTGCCATTCTTTCATTAAACGTTTCAACATAAATGTATTTTCAGTGCCTCACCATGTATTCGTATGTATAAGTTATCCTGTTTATCCGTAAATACAGTCTCTTATATGAGTTCACATTTAAAATAATATTATATTTTTAAGCTTTGTTACAGTCGTTTAACTTAAAACAATCGACAAATTAACCACTTAATAAATTATTCAAAGAGTTATAAAACAACTTGAATTGTTTTAACGCACTTGAAAGATACGAAAGAAATCATTCTCAACATTTCTATATAATATATTTGTACGACCTTATTGTAGGCTTTAAAAATCTTTGATTATAATTTTTTTGTTAAGTGCAAGAAAACATCTTAACGTTCTTATTATTATAAGCTTATAACGCGTTGTTTAATTTAATTTAAAATAACTAAAATGAATAGTCTTAATTAAAAAATATATATTTTTAACTAAATTAAAATTAAAAATATGTATTTATAAATACTTAAGTTAGATTATAAACATACAAATTTAATATAAATTATAATTGGGTTGATATCGCTTAAAAAACAATATTAAATGTTTAATATGTTTTAATTTTTAAGGTATTCTTTAACTTATTATTTTTTAATGACTAAATTATAATGCAATTATTATTTTGTGTATAATTTTAATCTTGTACTTTTTTTCGTAATATATTGTATGCATTATGCTGACTTAAATTTGATTCAAATTAATTTATTACATTACTTTACACTAAGTTAAATCTAACCTATATTAAAACTTGTAAAAATAAGCTTCAAAGTTCAACAGATCTGAAATTCTTAATTAATTTTTATGTTGTAACTTGACATTAATCTTATTAAATCTACTATTTCAATTTTGTATAACATTTTATTGATTCAAAATGTATTATAAAATTACTTAGTAATTAAAAAATAATTATATTAAATTATCGACATAAATTTTAGACTTTTTAATACCTTAGAAAGTTTAAAATTCCAACTAACTATTATGATATATATTAAGATTCTTAAGACTAGAATCAAATACAGGAATTAAATTATTTTTTTACATTAATTATTCATACATTTCAATTTTATTAATTAAGTACATATGTTTTATACCACCTACTGTGTGATGTATGTGAAATATTACTGCTTTTACTTACCATCATGTTTACTGTATTCGAGGAAAAGAAATGTTAATTTTCAACATACCTACATAATGTGCAATACATGTGTGCGTAAAAAAAATAGATTTACATTTTAAGTCCACTACTTAGTATTTATTTATCCTTAAATCATTTTAACCGTTTAAATAAGATTATATTGTATAATATAATTAGTATTTTACATAATTTAAGTAATATGCACATGACTCAGATAAAAAAAATATGATAAATAAACGATGTATTACATTTTCTGTAGTAGGTATTGATATGAAATAAATTATAAACTCTGGTTATAGTTTTTGATTTTCTAAGTAATTGTATCGGAAGATGGTCGTAGGTGGGTACTTTAGGTCTGAAAAAAATACTCGTCAGTTTAATACGGTATGCAAAAAATAATGTTATATATATAGAAGAACAAAATACTCTTTGGTTTCTGCGAAAGTGTATTATATCCGATCATTATCTGTGATGTTTGCGTGATCATGCATTGATCGTTTTTGTGACTTGTGTGCATACACTATACACTATATTTCACATATTATATAATATAATCATAATATTGTTATGATTACTTTATACTATATACTATATAGTACATAATACTTATATATTATTGTTATACTACTAATGGCATTGTATCTTGGAATCGGTGGAATAGAATTTTCATGGATTTTACGACTGACATATGTATACAGCGACTAGTTGAACGGGAAAACAGTGAATTGAGGGGAGGGATGACAATTTGAAAACGACCAACTTAACTACAGCCCGTGTTTTGTTTAGTAAATCTTTATGCTTCGTGGGACATAATATAACATTATGTAGATACAACGTAATAATATCATATTAGTAAATACCTCTAGGAATGTCCTAGATTTTCAAAATGTATATCGAAAAAAGAAGGCATGTTATTGGTGATGAATTATGATATAATACGGCCAGCTGGCGGGTATAATAATTATCGTAATATATTATCGTGTATATGGTATGATGATGACGATTTTCCCTACGTGTGCAATATGCGGTGATGATGATGACAATGATGCCATGATGGTTGTTGGTTCGACCTCCTCTCTCTCATAACACGCGCACGTATATAATATATTATATGTATGAAATCGTTCCGTTAATGTGCCTACACTCGGGCGGCAGTTGCAGTCGCGGGCGGGCGGCGGGCTGTCCGTCCGTCGGCTTACTTGCGCGTGCGTACGAGCGAGCTATATAGCGAGTTGTGCGCGCGAGGGTAACACGTGTGCCCATTTCGCCATCGGAGTCATTTGACGTTGTTAACTTGTTCGCAGGCCCCGCGGAGAGCTCGGGCGCTCACAAAGCAGACGTTCCCCTCGTCAACGCTCCGGGCGGCATAGCACGGGGTGGGGGACGCCGCCGCCGCACCCTTCCCCCCCGAGCCGCGCCCCCCTACTCGGTGCCAAGCCCATAGTCGGCGCGCATAGACACACACACACACGCGCGCGCGCTCTCGCTCGGCGCGTAAATATTATGTGTGTATACGTATTATGCTCTGTGGTGGTGGTCGGTGGTAGTGCCGGCGCGCGGGGGCTAAACGCTCTCAACGTGGCGGCGCGCGCGCCACTCCACTCTGCTCGTCGAACGTCGCGCGCAGTTGTACTCGTCGTACCCGCCGAGAACCCGTCGCCGCCGCCGACGTCGACGACAGCAAGCAGCAGCAGCAGCAGTCATGGCCGCCACCTGACCGCAACCCCACTGCGCGCGCGTACGGTACAGTGGAAGAAAAACGCGAAGAAATCGGCTCGGCATTTTTTTTTCTACCATTTTAGATTTTCCGTTTATCTCTGTCTCTCTCCCTCCCACCTTCTCTCACTCGCATGCGCGGGACGAGATTTTCCCGAAAACGAATATTGCTCCGTCCACCGCCGCCGACACGACATCGTCGCTCAGTATCGTCTGCTTACGCGTGTGCAACTGTTCGTTGTCATCCGTCGCGTGAAATCGGTTCGCCCGCTCGCGTTCGCATTTCGTTTGGATCTCCTCTCAGCACACGCACGCTCGTTGCACCGGATATATGGATTAACGGCGCGTGTATAATAATAAATGTAAGTCGCTCGGGGTCGTTGACTCTTCTTCATCTAACCCCTTTTCCCGCCCGTGCAAAGCTCATCCACCGGGCGGCTCGCATGACATCATTATTCATTATTATTATCCTCATAGTTTGTGCCTATATTGTTATCTTTGAGTATGTATGCTTTTTATTTTATGCATAATATTGTAATATTACAGTACTGTTGTGCACGTGGGACAACAGAGGAACTTTTAAATGATATGTTGCCACTTTTATTTATTATTATTTGTTACTTTTATGAAATAAATGTTTTGTTGCGATAGGTGCGCGCCCAATTCTCTGCTTTGACGTTGAAAATGCGATTATTATAATTTATTTCATCCCACTGCGATTGTAGAGGGGTAACGCGCCACGGGGGTAGTGGAGGGGGCTAGTGATCGGGAGGGGCGGTGCGTTAGGGGAAAATGGCAACACTGTGTGGAATGCATTTCGCCACAAATTATATATATACACACTCGTATTCTCTCCCTTGATTTATTTTGTATTTTTTCACGTCTGCACGGGATTTTTCAAATTGTTTATTATTGTTTATCTTTTTGGTTTTTTTTTCTTGTCGTTATTATTATTATCTTTTTATGTATTTTTTTTTCGTATTATTGTTTTGTCATTATCCGAAAGACGTGACGGTATTACGAAAACAATATAACACACGCACACGCACGATAACATCGCGCAGGTACCTACCTACCTGCAACCTGCCAATATAAACCCGAACAGTCGAAGGGCCTATCGGAGGACACCGCCGCGACCGCGCATTTAACGGTACCCGGGTTCCCGCGAGCACGGCCAATCGTGTACGCGCCCGCCGTTGTAAATTCTTTTATATGAACGCGTGTGCTGAGAACATTGTAATGTATCGTATTGTATACCTAATATATATTTATTATATTTATCTACATTTATTTTATATTCACTTGTATACAATTGCGGTGGAAGAGGCGTTATCGTTCGTATATAATATTCTCTCTTGGGCCCAGTACAGTTTTTTTTTTTTTTATCATTGTCACCGCCCAAAGTAAAACCTCGCATACCTGCATGTGATACATACATTTTATGTAGTTCGACGACTCGGTCAGATGGAAAATATCACCCCGTAGACCGCCGACTACCGAACGTTTGATGACTAAAATATACAATCAGCCGGTTACACTTAAATACTTGCGGAACTCACATATTATTATTATATAGGTATACGGAAACGTAATCTCTTTTTGTTTGTTTCCGTGTCGACTGTTTCGTAAATATTAATAGATACGAAATCGAATCATATTATATAATATGATGCGATGTAATGTATTGATAATGATGATAATAATAATATTTAGATATTACTACTATATTATATTATAATTTATATCCGATGTGCGTTATGTCTGTAATCTGTATGTCTTCGCGACAGAAATCCGGTAATGTTCGTCACCACAAAAAATTCTTCCCTAGAAAACCATTTTTAAAATCGAGTGTAATGTAAATCGTTTCCCCATCACCGAATTACCATAAACTGAATAATATGATATAGATGCATTTAAACACTACGTACGACAATATACCTAACGTTGAAAACTTGTAATATAAACAATATCGGTATTACCTATATTTGTATAAATTATAAATGTGTACATTTATTCTAACGTATCCACTTATTATGATATGTACGTTAATCGTTACGAATCATTTATTTATTATTAATTATTATATCAGAATTTGATAATCATGCTGCGGCGATGATTAAAAAAAATATAATTTATTTGAAGGTGAATTATTAAATAAATTAATAACAAACCTCAAACGTGCCTTTTCACATTGTACGTTAATTAATGTATTATGTCCTCACATATGTATTTAATAAAGTAGGTGCTATAAACATAGAACAAGATTAAATTAAAAGAAAAGACCAAATACGGATTGTAGAATTTTTCGTAAGACAATATTCCAAGTTGAATGTTTTTAGGGAAAACATTTTTTATACTACTTACAAGACGTAAAGGTACAACTACAACACCACTGAACACGTCTTGTATGACGACATAATAATATTTGTTACACAAAGACATTGTTTTAATAAACCAAAACGTGTTTAAATCGAAATAATGTTATTTGTTATATTTTATATTATATTTGTTTGGTATATTACTCTGACAAACTCGTAGTTTTTTTTTCTTTTATATTTCACATATTTTTCTTGGAATCTATGCTATGCCAAACAATTAGTGTATTACTCTATAGTCGAACGAGAAAATTGAAAAATATTCATAAATTATTTGTACAATCTATCCAATAACAGACCCACCTATAATAACCTTAATTTATATTCATGTATCAGACGTTTTCCGAAGGATGAAAATTAATTATTCTTCAGCAATAAGAATCGTAAGGAGGGACAATCATTTATGGTTTTTATACTGGTATCGTTATAATAAATAAATAAATCATTACAACAAATGTTTATTTATTTATTTACAGTTAAAAAAATTATCGTTTCCTATATAAATATGTAATACTTACATATTATTATTATTATTTTGAAAATAACATCATTAAATGTCGGTAATTCTTTAGATATAATCTTAATGTTTTTCTTTTTAATACGATTATAAATTAACCAAGGGTTATATTATGGTATACAATTAAAAATTCTAATTTATTATCTCGAGGGTTTAGTAGATAAGAATTATTTAACAACTATACGGGGACACTGTAGTGCAATGAGTATATTGTCAGCAATACTAACCAATGATTTATTAATTTTTTTATCTAATGAACTTTGAATGAACATCAGTAGTTTACTCGAAATATTATTATCAGCTTCAGCGTCTGTTATACAAAGTGATTTATGAAAACAAATTAAATTCTCAGATTACGAAATATAAAAATTACCACTAGTTTGGTGATCACTGATTAATGTGCGTTTAAAATACTTCAGTCGATTAGATTTCGACCATCCATCCCTGAATATAGCTATAAATATGATAACATTTTTATCTGCGGTTCTCTCTGTTTAGATTACTAAACCAGTTCCTACAAAATAAAAATGTGTTCAACAAATTTGTTTTACATTTATATAAACTAGAATATTATCTCAAATTTAATATCGTATCATTTTCCCGTACTCGTATTGGCAAATGATCAAATTATTCTACGCATAAAATTTGCATAGTATAAATGTACAATTATATATATTTATTGCATTTGTTTGTTTGTTTTTATTAATATAGGCCATCGATACTAATAATTGTCTTATTGAACTTTACGTTTTCACTAAACCGTATATAACAGTTTTGTTTGTTTAGTTTTAGATTTTATTGCTGAATGTTATATTCTTTTGTTAGATAATATGTTTTTATTAATTACCTAGTATGTATAATCTTAAAAATAATAATCATTCTACTAATTTAATGAAAATGTTCCCTTGTCCGTATAACATAATTTGTATTTAATACCGACACGAAAATGATTATTTATTAGCTGTGTGTCTGTATATTATAGTAAATTAATATGCTATCATAAAGTTATTTATATACTAATACTATAAAAATATAGGTAGATATGTTTATAATACCTAATTATTGTTCAATTGTTGTATATTAAAAAAATAAGGAATAAAACAAAATATTTGAATTTATCAAACACCTTTAGAAATTAGAAAGAAGTGGTATTATACACTATAATAATAATTGTTATTAATTAATATTAAATTTTAGCTCAAGTATTAAAGTTAATATCAATTAACTAAAATCAAAGATGTCAAAAAAAAATATTTTTATAGTTTTTATATAAATAAAATACTAAACCAAATATTTTTAATTAAAAAAAAATCACGTTAGTTGTTAATAAATGACAAAGTTTAATTCCGTACCTGCTTTGTGAACTGTAAATAACAATATATTATATTGAATCAAAAATGTGTAAATTAATATTTTAATTGATATACATATATTTAAACATTATTCTACCTATTTATGATTTACATTTTTATTTATATTATTGACATATATTTTTTTCTAATTTATAGTTTAAATACAAACAATCATTAACAAATTACTTTTATATTTTTTAAAGTTGAGTGTAATTCATAGTTAATTTAGTTTTTACTACCTGGAACTTCTGAAGTTTAGTAAAATTTCATATTAAATATTGTGATTGTTATTTAATCAATTTATCTATATTATATGTAACGATAAAACTTAAATGTTTTTATATGTTTAGTCAACTAAAAGAATTCATGAAATCAATCAATTAAAATATATTGATGCCATAAACATAGTTTTCTTCAACATTATATTACTGAATTCAATACATTTGAGTACCTATTGAACAAATATATAATATTTTATGTCGCCCGAATTCTGAACCTCCAATTTATTTATAAATAATTTTTTTAAGAAGACGCCATTGTCATACGCTTGACGCTTAACATAACAAATCTACGTACCTGATTCTTACTACAATAATTGTACATTTATTTATATTAATAATTAATATTAGTGTAAAGTTACATATTATGGAATTTAAAAAGGAAAACATACACTGTACTCGAGCTAAGATATTTTTATATTTTTATTTTACGATGAATTTTAAATACTTGAATTAAATTTAAAATTCATATTACTTGTTTTAAAATAAATATGAAAAAAAACTCGCTCGAGCACAGTTTATATTTTCTACACATTTGAAGATAATCTCACATGGGTGAGATAATAAATTAATTTATAAAAATGTATAATTTAATTTAAAGAACTCTAGACACGTAATTCTATTGATTTCTAATTAATAAACGTATATATTTTGTGTGTCGATTTTATTTAATAAGATCATTATATGTATTCACACGAATTCAGTTGACGGATTCTTTTTATAATGAGAGTTTGATGACCTGATGTCCTGATACATATAATAACATTATTATAGGTAGGTAGCCAGTATTATTATTTAATATGCATAATAATGGTGTACTATTAGTGTACAATTATTACAATAGTTGCAGACGAAACACAATATTAAATATTCTGTAAATATCTATTTAACAGTTGTTAGGTAAATGTCTTTTCATAAGGTGTAACAGACTATTTAATTAAAATACCTACGTCTTGTTTTTGGAATAATGTACCAATGTGTATATTTTTAAAGAAAGTCTTGCAAAATAATATCATGATAATAATATGATTTTAATAAATAATGTATGCCAATAATTTAGTTTTAATACTTTTTGATATGAAGTTCATTATTATTTTTCCACTAAAACTGATTATACCATGTTGTAGTAAAATAAGAATAATTATACAGATCAATAGTAAAATAATGCTCAAATGCGTTACGGGTACATGGTTTATAGCGATAAGCAATTCTATAGGGGTTAAAAATGTCAAAATTATCGCATTACATTATTTATAATCGTCCCCTTATCTGTCAGTATTAACAGTCAGATAAATACCAAAAGAAGAACATTATAAACCTATTTACTTCCGTTTAAAATATATTATATTCATTTCAATCCTCCTAACTATATAAACTATATAAATATAATAGTAACCAGTAACATATTATAGTTTTATTCTTTATTTGGATCAATCAATATTTTGTAATGAATTATATTAGGTTAATAAATCGAATCTGCTTTTTATTTAATCATTTATTATTTTTTAAAATACAAAACAAATGGACTTGTTTCAAACTGAACTGAAATTAACTGACTATACTTTATCCATAGTTATAAATAATACATAATATTATTATCCGATATCCCGATTGTAAAAAAAATTCACTGCATATAACACATATTATTATAATAGCGACGTCCATAGTGACTGCATTTAGTTACCTACTTTAGTTCAGACTAAACAATAGTTATAATTTGTAAATATTATTTGTTACAGGTGAATTTTTCGAGCGTATTTTTCTATTAAGTGTTGTGATCAAAATTTGATACACGTGACTAGCTAGTATTATAAATTATTTACATGAATCATAGTGAACATGTCACAAAACAATGGACAATCCCAGAGGTTTTGCCTCCGATGGAACAACCATCAATCCAATTTACTTGCTGTTTTCGATCAACTATTGACGAGCGAGGCATTTGTAGATGTGACATTAGCTGTCGAAGGTCAAATGCTTCGTGCTCACAAAATGGTACTTTCAGCATGCAGTCCCTACTTTCAGGTATTCATTTTTTAATAATTTTCCTCTTTTTTTACGAAATATTAATTATATGTTTTATTTATGTAGACACTTTTTGTTGGACACCCTGATAGACATCCAATTGTAATACTCAAAGATGTTCCATTAGTTGACATGAGATCTTTATTAGATTTCATGTACAGGGGCGAGGTAAATAGTTGTTGAGAATTATTTTATATAACTGAATAACAAAATTAAACATACAAATTATTAAATCAATTTAGGTTAGTGTTGATCAAGATAGATTGTCTGCTTTTCTTAAAGTAGCAGAATCATTGCGAATCAAAGGTTTAACTGAGGTCAATGAAGATCGTGGAGACCTACCCTCCTTAGCGTCTTCACTTCTTCAGTCTCACTCAACATCTCCGTCCTCTTCACCAATACACAACAACCAAATGGCTCATGTGCCTCAACTTCAACGCATACATAACCATAGCCCTTTACCTATGAAAAGGCCACTGCCATCTCATCCGCTTCACGATCAACAACGTCAACATTTGTCATACCCGATGAACCCATTATTAGGATCTGCTCTGACTGCACCAAAGAGGAAACGTGGACGCCCTAGGAAATTATCTACAGGAAGTAACTCACCTTCAAGACCAAATGATAACAATAATGATGATAGTAGAGCATCCACACCAGTTGGCACAAGCGCAGGTAAGCTTTTGATAATAATAATATATTGTATCATTGCAATAAAATGTTTAAATAGAATTAAAAGTATAAGTATAATGTGGATAATGCAGGAAGTGGCCGTGATCCACCAGATTTATTAGAATTGAACATGTCTGAAGAATCAGAATCTGCTGCAGCTGCTCCTAGACATTTGGATTCTCCAAGCCAAGATGACATACCTGATCACGAAGACATGGAAGAAGAGTATACAGAAAATGGAATGGAAATCAAACAAGAACCTATTGACCCAGTTCCAGGAACATCTCAAGGTAAATTATTTTAGCTTCATAATACATAAAATAAATTCTTTCTATGTTTCTTATAGCTAAAATTTTCATAAGAAAGTAGAATATTATAAAAATTAAACTCTTGTAATCATGTTTTACATACATATAATACATAATTATGTTTTTTATTTTAGATTTAAGTACAATGAAAACAGAATATGACACTCATTCTAGTATGCAGTTAGACCAAAGCGCATGTGGTAAGTTTTATTTTAAACCTTTCCACCAATGTCATCATTCAAGATATAATTACCATTTTATTTTGTGGACTAAGTTCATATTATGTAACAATATACATGTCGATCATGTCTTTTTGTCATTGTAAATTTGTAACAATTATTTTTTGTAATGTGATTACTTTAGTGCTTATCAATTAACAATCAGATGGGACACCTTCCTCTTTTATTTTTAATTTATAATTTTGTCCATAACATTTCATTAAATTTTCCTTCATAAATTGTATAATATAATTTTAATTGGTGGATAAAATGTAAAGTAATTTAAGAGAAAGGTTTCGCATCTGGTTTTTTCTGGTCTGTGCTTTAAAACAAATTTTTGATACCTACTGTCAAAGTAATAAATCTATAAAAAGAATTTTTAAAGAACATAATTTTGATTGACAATCAGGTAAGTAGTATTTCCTTAAATATATTTTTCAGTAGTTTTAAATTAAAATGGAGGAAAGTGGACCCATCATTTTGTTAATATTCTTTTAGGATGGGCTTATAAAAATGTTTTCATTTTATTCAAATATTATGATTTTACTCCTCATAATATATTTTTCTATTTTCTTGATTATTGTAAATTGAAAATTAAAGTACATTTTTGTTAAACTATAAAAAGTTGTTCAGTTATTTCAAATAATTTTATAATTTATGTCTCAAATTAACTATTGAAAATAATTGAAAATTTAAAGCATAGAGTATTTTTTTTAAAAAAAAAAACATTTTTATACAGTCTACTACAACGCACTTTACAGTTTTAGTATGAAATTAAATTTAACGTAAAAGATTAAATATTTTTCAGAGGTAGAATCTGAAAAAACACGTATTTCATTTAAAGATTCAAATGGAGCAAGCGACTTTGACAATACATCAAACCATGCTAATCGACCAATAATAGACAAATATTCAGTTCGTCAATTCTGCACTCAAGAATCAAGCAATCTTTTTAGGTGTAATTTGTGTCGCAAAACATACACTCACATTAGTAATTTCTGTCGGCATTTCCTATCGTCTCATCATGGAATTAGACAAGAAGTAGCCTGCCCTGTATGTACTAGAATGTTTACAAGAAGGGACAATATGTTAACACATATGAAACAAGTACACAGAGTTTCTGCTCCCAAAGTTTATGCTACAAACAACAATAGCAGTCCTAGATTTGAATATAATAGTTTGTGATATTTTATTGTTGTTCGTGTATGCTGGCATACTACAATTTTAATTTTTTACATGTTGACTGTTTAATTAACCAGTATTGAAGGTAATAATGCAGATAATATTTTTCCATGAATACATTTAATCATATATTGTACCAAAGTTAAAAAAAAAAAAACGAGTGAAATAACTAGAATGTAACAATTCAGTGGGATATAGTTTTTAATTATGTACTTAAATGGTTCAATTATATAGTTGTTTTTTTTAGGGTAAAGGTATATTTGTGTTAAAATTTATTTTCATCTTTGTTGTTGCGTTTTTGTCTACCTAAATTTTAATTTGTTTTTGTTTTTCCTTTGCCTTTTATGCTCCTTCCATAGTTAACCCGTCCAATGTTTTTATTATTGTAATCATTTAATTTGGATTGTTATACTATTTTAGGTAAACGATTGTTATAACAAATACCTGTCAATAATTTAAACCTGTCTTTTGTCATTTATAAGTTTTATAAATCAAATATTATTAAAGCGTTCTAAGTATGATTATCTAAACCGAACTCAATGCAAAGGTTGCATTTTTTATAATGCAATTAATAAAAAAATATATTTAGTTTTATACGTCAAGCAAATATTAAAAAATAATTTTGATATCTTGTCAATTACAAAGACTAAACAGGTCTTTATTTTATTTTAAAATATTGTTTTTGCATAGAACTAAATTAGTCAAAACTAAATTTTAAACTAGTGTATGATTTGATTGTTTTTGTTAATACCTAATTTTTAAGTTGGGCTGTGTGTTTTCTTAGTCAATTTGTTATCTGCCTTGCCATTATGTGTGGTTTTGATTTTAAGATTATAACATTGTTAAAAAATTTGTTTACGTTTATAAATACAATCATATTTAAATTATATTATATTATTATTATTATTATTTATAGACTGTTAGACCAGGGTGTATTTAGCATACAGTTAGTTTAGTAAACAATGGTGCTTTGTTTTAACTTTTGGGGAAATAACAAGTATTTTTGTAAAAATTTGAACGCCCATTACTAATCAAATTGGCTGTGAAAGCTACAAATATTAGTTAAATTAATTTTTTTTCTTTTTGGTTTGTTATTTTGAATTTGATAATTGACTGAATTAAATAAGTATCCAAATAAGCCTATTTTAACATGATCATTAATTTGTTATTAATCCGTTTGTTTTGTTATTCTTTTTCCTATTTAATGTTTATTCTTCGGGCAGCGTTAAAATATTTATATGTTATCATTGTTTTGTTTTAATGCGCCATCATATACCTAGTATATACAGTGATATTTAATATGTGAAGTTTATGATGAAATAAAAATTTATGTAAAATATATGTTTTGTTATTTTTTAAATACCTAAGTTGTTCATATTTAATGTTATATAACTATATTCATGTAATGAGCTACCAATATAAGCTTTTACAGTTTGTATTAAATACTAAATTGTTATTTAATATTATAACTTTAAACATGTACTCTGTTATGTTTACATACAATATTTTGTTATATTTGCGGCCATAGGATTTATATCTACAAAATTGAAAAATCAAATCAACAGATAACTTTATTGTAAGTGACAGGTGAACATAATTAAATAACAGCATGAGATATGAATTAGTATCTAGATTTTGCATAGATAATTTTTATATTACAATATAATATCATGTATTTGTAGCTTTATGCGTGCATTTTTAATAGTTATGTATTATTATAAAAGTTAAATTAATTTGCATACGTTTAAAAAATATTTCATAGATTATAGCTACATTTTGGTATAATTTTAAATTACTATTAGTACCTATTTTTATTAATTTTATTACATTTTGTCAATATCATTAACAATCAGGATAAACATTTAACATTTTTAATAATTGTTCTTTTTATAAATAAACATATTTTTGTTGAAACAAAAAATTATCATATTAATTATGAAAATAATACACATAAATAATTTTATTTATTAGGATGTCTGTTAGCAGTGCATTTAATTTCTTTCTTTACGCAACTTAGACAAAATCATTTTTTTTGTGTTTAGAGTAATGTTAAAGCAAAATCATCCATTACAAAAATTATAGAAATAAGTATTTTTCCGGGTATAGTATGACATATAGATTTTTCTGAAATATGTTATCTCAAAACAATTTAATATCCATTTAAATTAACAAATTTTTTTGTAAGTCGAATATAAAGTCATTAATTATAAAATATAAAACCAATACCCTTAAAGATATTATCATATATAATTTTTGAATTAAGTAATTTTACTCCAAGGTTATTCCAGAATCATAAAAAATGATTTACATGTTTATGTTTTTATCTATGTTGTGCATGAGTTTGAAAAAGAAATCAAATATTGTGCTGCAATCTAAAAAGTTGATTGATTCTATTAATTTTTATTACATTTTTGCTTTGTTTTTTTTTATATATATAAATAATTAGTCAGTATAGAATATAAATTTCCAACTCTTACACATCATATATGTAACATACTTCATAAATATTTAATGCATCTAATAAAATATCTATAGTTTATAATTGTAATTAAACTATTTAATTTTTATATTAAGTTAATTTCTTATTTTTAGTTACTTTTATTGTTCATAATACTATGTACATTCATTGTTCTGCAGTTAGTAGTTTATTATTTTTATTGCACTTTAATATTTTAGTTTATTGTAGTATTTAGAAGAAAAAAAATGTCTTGGAAATAAAATAGGTTTCTGTGAATGAATAATTAAATATTTCTGAAATATACTCAAATAATTAATCATTACTTAAACACTTACAACAGTTATTATTTACCTAGGTATTTATTATCTTAATACTAATTAGTAGTAATTAATACAGAAACCAAAGCGTAGAAGCATGTATATGAGCTTTAGCCTATAATGTACATGATAAAAAATATATGGTCAATAATTAAATGCATTCAAATTGATTTTTGACACGACAATATTCGATTTTCGAACTAATATAATGTATATATTTATCAATATAACTTAATACTTGTGTATGAATAATTTTTATTGATATCTAGATTTACGTGTACACAGTCGGTAAAATAATTGCCCTGTCCATACCTACTCTGTAGTATATTTTACCTATATTTATATCTATGACATCACTACATTTTACTTTGTGAATTATAATAAACAGAGTAGACCCTACCTATAGGTTATCTGGTTATGAATTTATGACTTATGAACGAAAAAAAAAACGTTTGTTTTAGGTATCGTGGACTGGCTTCCTGTGTATTTATTTATCAATAATCCGATTAAATCACAACTAAACTCATCAATCATACAAACAAATTCGTTACAATTAATGAATAATTATATAGTATCCCGATATTTGCATAAACGTTGACGATCGATTCTTTAACATACATTCGTTTTAGGTTAATAACCTATAATTATTAAATAATAATAATACGTAAATTTGACTCTTTTAACGTGTATAGGATTTTAACCATATTGTATATTAATAATACCTAGTAAGCCCAATAATTATACATAATAAATTATAATATATAATAATTATTGTCGACCAATGCCCGTTATATTATGTCAGATGTTTGTAGCTCTGTACATGCGTTTACGATGATAATTTGCAACCTAAATATATATTATTCCCATTTCACTTTTAAATATGTGTAGTGTAGGACAATAGTGAATGTCTACCGTGGACAAACGGTGATCGTATAATAGATTCAATTTTAAGTAGGTAATTGTAGATCATATCCATCTGTGACTTCTCGTAGTATTTGTTCCAATTATATTAGTCGTATCAGTGTTGTAGGTATATCTTATAAGTAGATTTACATGCGATTATTCACAGTTTATAAAACACGCAGGGTGTCATTTCAGGGGTAGTTTAACTGTATAATGATTTTCGATAAAAGTCAAAAAATAATAATAATAGCCTGTTATAAAAAAATTGCGAATAAAATTATTTTTTAGTTACATTTTTCAAGTTTAAATCACATTAAAAAAAAAAATTATTTCTTAATGATTGTCAAATGCTAATTATAAATACGCCATATAATAAAATGTTTCTTGAGATAAAATTAACGAGGAACGATTAATATATCTTTAGTTATCGGTGTATCGTGGATCATGTATTCTGTATAATTTCTGTATTACTCGTATAACCTATGTCGTATTAGACCCAAAAGTTAGTTAAATGTGAAATTTTATCAACAATTTTAAACTTTATGAGAATATAAGTTCATGGGATCCACCGCCAAAATAAACGTAAAATATTTAAAAAAAAACCAAGAAAATTTAGTTAAAAAACTATTTTGTAGTGAGTCCTTATATTCTCATATCTACATAATGTTCAAATTAAGTTTTTCCTGAATCACTTAAAACCTGAATGATAACGGTTTTGACTTTATGAACGCCCAAACGTGTTTGTATACAATTTTTTTGTTTGAACACCCAAATAAATAATTTCAACCATATTTAAACCAAAACAAATACTATATGGCATAGCGTCTCAAAAAAATGCTCGTGTTTTATGTTGAAATTTAGATTTTTAACCACCGTTTGATATTAAAATGATGGACCTGCAGTGCCCAGTGAATTTCTCATATAAACATCCACTCCCACACAGCTCGAGCTTTCCGAAAGCGCAAAAAATTCGACCTGCGCGTAAAACGCTTGCCTTCCTATTTTATATTTTTATGCCATAAAAAAAAACTGAAATGTTGCCCCAACGCTTATATATTATATTGTCGTAGTTTATTAGACATAGAATTATTATGATTTTAGTATTTTTTAAGTCTTATAGCAAAACACATCACCACACTGCAGTGTTATCGATACCAATAAAATTGTATGTACTTACTATTTATTTTTGTTTATCGTTTATTTGTTTTACTTTTTTGGCATTGCTGGCTTGACCGCGTGTGACACCTCTCACACGTCCACACGCCGTATATTATTCTATAATAATATTACATGTTGCTTGCTACAGTTTTCATTTGGTTATTCATTTTTTGCCATGATCGTACCTTATAATAATAATACCTATCCATTTTGAACTTGGCGTATTATGTATTATTTATATTAGTCCTTATCGATCACAGTTATATGTAATGCGTGTCGAAAACGCACATGTAATTATATTTGAATGCCAACACATTTGTATTATGTTTTGCGTATGGACCATCGAGAATATATTAAATTGAAAAAAAAAAGCCGTCCTTATGGCGGCCAAATGTTTTAGGCGAATTTTAAACGTATTATTTTTCCTTACAGACATGCACAACGCAAATATGTTAAAGTTGTTGTCTTCGCGGACTGACCACGAACACCACCATCACCTCCACCAGGCGGCGGACGGCGGCGACCGTGACAACAACAACGACGCCCGCCTGACGCTGGCCGCCAGCTGGTCGGTGATGGCACCCGATCAAAAGTCCAAGTTCTCGCTGGCCGTGTCCCAGCACACGTCCGGCTACAAGCAGCAGCTGCAGGCGGCCCTCGACGAGGAGAAGCGGCAGATGCAAGAGTCGCAGCAACTACACCACCACCAGCTCCAGCAACAGCAACAGCTCCAGCAGCAGCAGCAGGCCGCTGCGGCCGCGGCGGCGGCTGCCGCTGCCGCGTCGCTGAGGACGCCCGTCAAGCGGCGCATCCGACGGCGAGCCACGTCGTCCAGCGACCCGGCCGAGCAGTTGACCGAGATGTCGGTCCGCGGCCTGAACCTGTTCCGGTACGCCACCGTGTCCGAGGGCATCTACAAGTGTCTGGAGTGCGCCAAGACGGACATACTGAAGACGTTCAAGAACAAATACAGCTTCCAGCGGCACGCGTTCCTCTACCACGAGGGCCACCAGCGTAAGGTGTTCCCGTGCCCGGTGTGCGCCAAGGAGTTTTCGCGGCCCGACAAGATGAAGAACCACATGAAGACCGTGCACGAGTGCTACATGCCAAAGGCCATCGACTTCCCGCAGGTGCCGTTCCTATTGCCGCCATGAAATCGTCGTCGAACGTCGTCACCGCTGCAGGTGTGAGTTTACACACACGAGCACAATACACACACACACACACGTCTGCGGTGGCGGGTACCGATGGGGGGGGGGGAGCGAAACCTACGCCAACTATATTATAGCGGAGCGCCCTGCCGGTTGGTGTATATCGTAATAAATTTCTACGGTTACGTTTTTTTTTTCCGCAAAGGTTTGGCATTTATTACAAAAAAAAAAAAACGTAATTATATTGTACACGTTTTTTTTTTTAATCATTATTATTATTACTATTATCATATTTTTATTTAAATTTTTTTTTTTTTTGTTTTATCGAGTCTTCCGGTTTAACGTTAAATTTTATACTATATATTTTTCTTATATAAATTACACACTCCCAGGTAGGGGGAATACTTTTGACTAAATAATAGAAAAAGAAACCACCTTGTTATATATTATGTATTCAAAAAAAGTCAATCTATTTTTTTGTATTTCAAACAACCGCGCCGACTGACTCGTTGGTATGTATATTTGACGTTAAGTGTCCGTTTTTTGTTTGAAATTTTTTATCATATATATATATATATATATATATATATATTACCTCCGACATTCGCTTTATTTTTACACGTTTATTCAGTACGCGAGTTAATTATTACCAAATTTTTATTATTTTTTTTTTCGTGTTTTTTTGATGTTTGACCTAATTCAAATAAAACACACTATAAACTCATTTGATTATTATTTCAACTCTAAAAAGAAGGGGTACATCGAAAATAGTAATTTGAAAAATATTTGACGATCAAAATGATTACCTCAGAAATATCATTTCACCTTTGTTCGGCAAACGAGTGAAACGACAATCAGATTCTTACAGCAATAACAATATTTACGTACACATATATTTTTAATACGTCCTAAGAAGTTGAAAAGTATAGTAGCGCTTGGTGCTTTTTTTAAATTTTGATTAATTGTTTATTATTTGTTTTGAACTGGTTGTAGGGTGGTATTGTGCAATATAATTCCAAAAATAAATATATATATATATATATTTTTAACCGTTTAGTTGATTTTTTTACTAAAATATATATTTTACATTATTTTATTCTACCAATTTTATACATTGCGGTCTGCAAAAATCATTTATACCTACAAAATCAATTCAAAAAACGTCTGACTGAATTAAAGTTTGACAATTATTTTATGGTTTTTTTTTTTTTTTTTAACCAAATAAGGCCAGTTAGTTATTGAGACTGAATACTATAATAAATAAAAAAAAAAAAGTAGGATAAACTTCTCAATGTTCTGGAAAACAACAATATGTTCTTTTCCCCTTTTATTTCCCTAAATATATATTGTACAAAATGAAAACTTTGTTTTCTTTACAATTTTTTTTTTTTTTTTTTTGTAACAATCATTTGCATCATCAACTATAATAAAATATTAGGAATTATATTTAATTACAAATTTTATTATTACTATTTGAAATATAGAATATATATTTTTTGTAAATTTGTACAGAGTATAATATTATTAACAATATTTAATTACAATTATACATAAATTTATTATATATCATTATTTATTTTTGTTATATAATAGGGGGACACCGTAGAAAATTAGTTATCCTTAATATTTTTTTATTATTATGATTATTATAATTATTTTTATTACTTTTATTAAACCGTGCAATTCACTCACTTTTTATTATTATGTTTTAATTGTTTACTTATATATAAAAAGAAAAAACAATTGAACCAATTTAACCACAGATATATGTGGGTTATTATTAAAACATTTTCGTTATTTTACTATTTTAAAACAAATATAAATTTATATATTATCTTCTTAGATTTATTTAATACATGTTTACACGCAACATTGTATGTTAAATTTGTTAATAATTTTGATTAACCACTGTTAGCCCCATAGTTATTAATTATTATTATTGTACAATATACATGTTTTATTTTAGTTCTTAAATATTTTAAACATATAAATTATCTCAAAACAAAATTTTTGTTACGTTAACGTTTCCATTATTTTCATATTTTAATTTAAATTACTACGATTATTATAATATTTTTTTTTCTTCAAAATTGAAATAATTTTATGTTAACATTTTGTTGTTGCTTTATTTTATATATATGAACATGTGTATTTTTTTTCTATTAGTCGTTTTGTTATGTTTTCCTAAGTAATAACATTTATTTTTTAATTTTCATTCCTAAATCATGTTTTTTTTTTTTTGTCTAAAGTCACACTAAGAAGTTATGATTTTTTTTTTCTAGAGGTGAGTGGGATTAGACAAATATTTAAACAATATTACGTCGGTAAAAAAGTGGCACACATCTTGTAAAATGATTAGCTAATTTAAAATTAAAAATATTAATTTATGTAATAACTGAAATGTTAATTTTAATTCAATAAGCAATAAATTAACGTTATATAAAAATAATTAATTTTCTTAATTTATACAAATTTTTTTTTAATGTTTCCTTAAAGCTAATAATAATATAATATAGTTAATATTGTATATTTTTTTTTATAGAAAAAATATACAATCCGCACATATTATATTTTTGTTCATTAAGTGCAGAGAAGGGCAATGAAACTGGTGATTTTAATATAAAATGTTATACTAAAATCGCCTTTTTCACTTACCCACTCTCTATACAAGATGATCCATTTAACATAAGATACTCATTTTTTTAAAAAGAATTTACATTTTTAGAAATACTTTTGTTACACAGTATGACGTAACAAAACATTTTTTAAGTTTTTTACTTTTTTTAGTAATAATTACCCACATACGGGTTACTCCTCATCTACACTTCAAATACTTATAATTCAAAAACAACTTGTCCAAAATTCAATTTTTATGTATCCAAATACTCAAAAAAATATTCTCCTTTGGAATATAAAATTAAAACTAAGTTGTAATTCAAAAAAGTAAAAAACAAAAATATTTCTAAAATTATAAATACTTTTTAAAATAAGTGTCTTACATTAAATGGATCATTTTGTACAGAACGATTGGTGAAAATAAATTATTAAATAACAAACAAATACAATTGTTGGCTCAACAGATAAAAATATCTAGCTTTAAGTTAAAAGGTTCAACTCAATAGTGTTTGAACATGTCGTTTTAAACATTTTATTTTTTAATTTTCCTTTTTTTGGTTTCATAACAATAAATTTATAAAGATAAAATTATGTCTTTAAGCTTAGACTAAAACATTTTATCAAACAAAAGAATAAACGTAAATTCTTATTGATTGTTTCAATAAAGATAATTTTAAAGTAACTAACTAAACATCATCTTCATCACTGTCAATAAAAACAATGGTTGCTATAGATGGTTCTGGCGTTAACACACTTTCTACATTTACTGTACAATCTAGCACCTCAGTGTCCTATAACAAATAATGCAGACAACATAAATATTTTAAATAATAATAATTATGTTTCATAAACATTTAGATTTTACTCACAGTATTGGGAGACGGTGCAACATTAATTTCTTTGTCCTAAAAATTATTTATACTACATTTAATTTCAGTGCAAATTTTAGAATTGAAATATTATTATGTATTAATTTTTTAACTTTTGGATTAATTTTAATGAGGATTATTAGATCATTTAAAATAATTTACAGGTATATGCTTAAGAACAGAAGTTCAAAAAAGTTTAATTATTGTTTTTCCAGCAAATAGGATTCTTAAGAGATCAACCCTCCCCCCAAAAACTTTTATACTTAAACGTTTTTAGTTTTTACTTGTATACTATAATTTATAATATTACCACTGAATTATTTTTGTGTTTATTAGCAATAAAAATGAAGTTCAGAAACAATTTTCTTTAGGTTTTTTGTTTTACAGAGTGATCCCTTTAACGTAAGACACTCATTATTTCAAAAAGTATTTACATTTTTGTAAATATTTATTACATAGTATAAAGTCATTACAAAACAATATTTTTTTAAATATTTAACCTTATTATTTTTTGAATTTTTTGAACAACAATATACAGTTTTAATTTTATAATTCAAAGCAGATTTTTGTTCTGAGTATTTTGATACATAAAAATCAAATAACTCAAAAACAACTTGTCCAAAATTCGATTTTTATGTATCCAAATACTCAGAAAAATATTCTGCTTCATAAAATTAAAACTGTAAATTGTAATTCAAAAAAGTTAAAAAAAACTTAAAAAATAATAAAGTTAAAAATTATTTAAAATATTTTGTTTTGTAAAGACTTCATACTATGTAACAAAAATATTTCTAATATAAATACTTTTTAAAATAATAAGTGTCTTGCATTAAATGGATCACACTGTATAAACAAACACAAATTGAACTAAAATATTCATATTCAAATATTTTGCTAAAAGAATAAAACATCTATAAATTGAACAGGTTAAGGAATCATACAAAATCAATTAACATGTGACTTTCATCTGATCGGGTTCCTTTACTTATTTTGGCTTTTTTATTCTATATTTTCAAAGAATATTGAAACAAAGGAAACAAAGGTATAATTTTAAAGCAATCATTCATACAATAATTTAATATATTTTTCAACCATTCTTTATATAAAAATATGCAATATACCTCTTTATTAGTGAAGTTTTTCAACGCTTTTACAAAACCATAATGTTGATTTGATAAATTTTGTAGCTCATATTCATTACTTTCAATACAACTCATTGTCAAATCCATATCAGTACATGTTTCCATCCACTTCTTACAAACATTTATAAATATATTAATAACTAATAAGCATCTAATATATATTATATATTTGTTAGAATTATACTACATAGGTAACTTACAAATCCATCTCTAGTCACAGGCTCATTAGAATAAAACAAATTGTCTAAGAATTCATTATTTTTCTGAACAATTACTTCATTTTCGTTCATTTGAGCCATTAAACGCTTATTCATTGATACAATCTCGTTAGATTTTACTTTGCAGTCACTTAACTGACTATCCAAAATAGAAATATGAGCTAATAATGAGTTGATTAATTCCTAAGGAGAATCAAAATAATTTTACATTGACACTTATTCAGACTAATTGAGATAAAATATTTAATATTTTTCAAAAAAGGGATTAAATTCAAAAATATTGATACAATTATAACTTGTGTGTATATACGCCCTACCTATTTAATCTGCCATACAGTATATAAAATATATTAAAACAATTTTAATTATTTTTTTTATTATTGGGGTATTTTTTATAAATCTATACTTATAATTTATATTGAAATATGTTGTTTCAAAACATTTATTAATAATCACCTGAGAGACACAACCACTACAATGGTTTGTTTCTAATTCTGAGTTAATAGGATAACAATAGATGCATTCATTTTGATGAATAAAACGTATTGGATGACTAATTCCATAAATCTAAAATTACACAATATATTTATATTTTATATTTTTATAAACATACACATATTTTAGAAATTGACATAAATAATAAATATATACATAATATATAAAAAACTAACAAACCTCATTAAATTCGTTGCCATATAGAAATTCATAAGTTACATTATTACATTTAACATCCTTCAACTGATTTGCATAAAATGTAACTTGATGAAAACCATATTTTGTCGGTGTGTGCATTTTTAAATCGGTTTCTACAGCAACAAACTCTTCTAAATTTCTATTGCTGCTACATTTATATAATGCAATCCAATCTGAGTATTTTGGCTTCAAAGACTACAATATAAAAATGATTTAATACATCTTAAAATATTAAATGTACACTTATTTTATATAATTAAATATTAATTCTTACTTTATTGATAAATTTGAAAGAAATATTCATGGTGTCCTCTATAAAATATACTTTATTGGTGACTATTTCAACACAAACTTTGTTATTTTCCATTTTTTTTCTTATATCACAAACTGCAATTATAAATAACAACTTTACAAACTTCTTTTATAATATTAACAAGATATAAGGCATTATGAAATCTGCTTAAAAATTAATTTGAACCTAAAATTAAAAGTTATTTAAACAATTTAGTATTTAGCAAGTATTTAGGCAAGTACTACCTATTCATAAATGTAAGCTTACTAACAAAATTAAAAGTTATAGGTACATTGATAAAGATACATGGATATATATGAATAGAAAGCTGCTATATTTTAGTACTAACATGAGCATTTTTTTTTAATATCAATGTGCTTTTAACATTTGTCTTATTATAATTTAACATTATTGATAGGTTAAACAACCTTTGGTATAAGTACAATTTACGATTTGCGTTTTAGAAATTTCAATTGAAAATACTGGTTTTTACTTTTCGTTACAAACAAATAAATATAATACAACAATAAGTGTTTTTACTATCTATAATAATTTTTACTAGGTATTTGGTTATGCTGAGATTAATCAGTACAACAGTACCTATCTTTACAACTATGATTGGTCAGAAACACAATTTATTCAATAGAGATAAAATAATTAAATTTCAAGGATCTCTGTATTTATCATACAGGTATGTTTGATTTTTTTAATAATTGTTTCATTTGGTAATAATGAAGCATAATACATTTACAAAACAAAAGAATCAATTTAATTTGATAAACATAAACTAATGATGTTGACTTATGAACCTTACTTCCTTACTTACCTATTTAAGATAAATTTTTACTTTTCCGTTCTTATATGATAATCCTCATTTCAAACGAACTGTTAAATATTAATTTCGACAGTCATAAGGAGGTACCTATTCATAATTATATTACATACTAAATTATTCATTTAGTTACTAAATGTAAATTTTTTTCTGCAGCATCAGACAATAAAACAATAGGACATCTAAAAGTCGATAATATCCAGACCAATTGTTGACTCCAGACACTGCAGACACCTTATAATACTTAACAAGCACTACTTTTATTACAGAAAATTTCAAATTAGCATTTTTGAAATAATATAATTGTAAAAGTTATATTGATTAAAATAGGTAATTATAAAATACTTAACCTGTCATTAGCTGCACTATGGTCAAAACAACCGTAATTAATTAATATTATGATTATTATGTTCTATTAAACGTATATTTTCACACTCAAGTATTCAAGACTTTATATACTTTTTAATTAAATTATTTTATTAATTAAATATAATTAGGAAATTATTTCTAAAATCATTCAAAGGAAAAAATAGAATTAAAGTTTGATACTCATAATATTGCGGTTGTATCGATCAATACACAACTAATCATGTTTGCAAAACTTGATTATCTTAAACTATTATTTGATTATTTATTTATATAGCTATTGATGAATATTAATAAAAACTACAATTATGAATAAAAGAAAATCATTACAGTATTTTTAAATTTATATTGCAGCTGAAAAGTTCAAGATTCAACTAACGGCATCAACATACACGTCAACGCGACTGGCGATGGGTTAAATTTTTAATAAAATTGCATTCTGGTACTTTTATTTATAGTTGCTAGTGTTCCTACTTACTTGGTACTTAGATCTTGGGACTATAGGTAGTTTCAAGTTTGCAATTATCTGAACGCCCAATACACTTAATGAATAATTAAACGACACGTACATGCAAGTAAATCATCGACATAGAGTAGAGAATAAATTTTTTTTTACCCTTTTTTTAATTGGAGGATTCTTGAATTGACGACGAAAATTATATTCCAGAGAAAAAACACCAAACAGACCAAACGTCTAATTGCACGGAAAAACCACTATAACGTTCAACGGAAATTGTCTTTGGCGACACGGCGACAAGTGTACGAACAATTAATTATACCACCGATACAAATTGAGAATTTCTCGAAATGTGCACTAACAAAATATATTTGGATTTCGGTTGAACATTCTGACTTTCGATGTTTGGAGTGTATAAAAATTAGTGTATAACACTATATAATGCGATAGGTATTAACTATCCGAAAAATGTTTCGCGGCTAATTAAATATGGACAACCGAATACTTAAAATTAACAAATATGCCCATATAACCTATAACTGTGTCTGTGCGTCTGTAACATGATTATTAATAATTTAAACCATTTATGGAGTAATGCAGTGTAATGCCGTTCTGAAATTATGAATTATTATTGTCCACCGTCTATGTCGTATTGTCGGTTTGTCACTGCGATAAAATTAGAAGTAATTCAATTTTAGGTTATGTTTTAACTTTTTAACCACTATTTCAACTTTCAAGCTTTCAAGGCGTACCTACTTAGTATATTTTATAAATTAATATTTAATGCGCCTCGGCCTTGTACTGTTTACTACTTGGTTTGTATCGTGTTTTCTGTCGTAAATGCTCGCGGCCATAAACCAATAAAATATATTAACTTGTAGATTTTAATAAAAGCACTAAACTACTGAGTACCAAGTGCCATGTAGCAACCGTGACAAAGTACTTTGTCATGCTGGCAACTCTATGGGCAACCGTAAGTTTACCACGTCCGAAAAATAGTACTGTTTAGATTTAATCAATGGTTATTGATTGTATTTAACTGAGACATTTGAGAGTTTGGGAATCTATAGAGTAGTCTAGTTGGAAGTCTTATAAAGTGCAAGTTTTGTTTTGAATCATCGGTGCAAACAATTTGGTAGTCTGATACTACTCGGATGCATGTCGGAAGGTAGACAAGTTGTTGAAAGCTAAGTTTAAGTGTAGTTTTCAATTTTTAGTCACTACTGTTGTAAATAATAAATCTATTAATAGGTCTACGCCCTAAAGATAAATCGGACCAGGCCATTTGCGTGGGATGATATTGTGTATGTCACAGTATATTATCTTTGGAGAATTGTTTGTTGAACAGCATAAACTTTAAACTTTTCAGCTAAACAGTGGCATAGCATACAACTTGATGGCTCTAGGACCTATTTCCTACAGGAGTCTCCTTAAACACAGAAATTAAATTATGAAATAGTGATGCTAGAAGCTAATAATTGAAAAAAATTATAATTATGATAAAATGTATTATTTTACTTATAAACTTATTTAAAACAATAACACTGTACACTTAAGAATGAACTTTACAAAACTTTATTGGACGAAAAAAAAGTGATTTCTGAGTTTTTGTTTTTAATGTTATGTAAAGTACCGTGTGGCTCCCAACTTGGATGTACCCGAGTGATCCTGGTCTAAATAAGCCACTGGCTATAAAACTGTATGTCCTCGGACCTCGGCTACAATACATTTGGATATATAGCTGAACTATATGAGTATGGTATCGTTCGGTGGATTAATTATTACATAATATTAAATATAAAATATTTTATTGTTACTTGTTATTATATTTATTTTTCCTAATTTAATGGTTAGAAATTCTGTGCTTTCTTCTTGGTTAAAATTAGTAATTACCTAATTAAGTGAATGATATTGCATTCAACTATTTCAATTTTATTGTAGATGTATATTTAGTATAAATATCATTTGAAATAAAAATAAAGTTTATATTCTGGTAATAGTAATACTGTATTTGCACTAAAATATAAAATCAATAACAGGAATAATAACAAATAAGTCGATTAAAAAAAATATAAACAGACAAAATGTGTAAATAGCTAGAATGTTTATTCGCAGTAGTCATCACTGAACTCTGGATCATCAATAAATTTAACTACTGCAGAAGAAATTGACTCAATGTTAAAAGATTTTAATTGTGTGACATCTTCTGCATCATTGGTTTCAGTAATTTGTGGTTCAGAAATGTGCCCAGGCTGCTTCTATATTTTACATTAAATTATGTATAAATGTATTATATTTATAAATTATAACAAATGAAAACTTACATAATACTTTAAATATGTATTACTAAGCTCATTGTTAATGGCACGTAATCTCAGTATTTCTTGTTCTTGAGTATTTATGATTGCTGTTAAATATACATCATTCCTGACTGTTTTGGTAGATATAATATGGTTTCTTATTTCAGTAGTTCGCATTCGCTTGATCCAACGCTACAATTTATGTTTGAATATTATTTTATGAACATACTAAACTTAACTACACAAGATTAAATAATAACTGCATTATTAACAAACATTTAATAAGTTTATTTTCAGTACTATAATGAATTATTTTAAAAAATTGTTAAAAAAGCTTACTGTATGTCCTTTAGAGTTTGTTAACTTCACTGGTTTTCCTTGATCAAGTGCATTATAAAGGCCATCAATAAATTGTTCACCTCTAGATCGAAGCATTTCACACGCTTTCAATTTTTTTACAAGCTGTTCGTTAAGCTGCATTGCTTCTTGTTTACGTTTTTCAAATTCTAGTAATCTTGCTTCAAGACACTTTAAACGTTGAACTACTAAATTAATATCCTAAATAAAGAAGTAAACATTTTATTTATAAGAAATCATTTAAATCACAAACAATTATGTATTAATAAACAGATGTGCTATTAAACTAATACATTTTTTTCAATAAAGTACAAACTCTTCTCATTAAAAATTTTACTAGAAAATTTTGATCAAACTTTAAAGATTTACTTGTAATTACATAGAAACAGTTTCATACTTTCATTTTAATTTAAATTTTAAAAATGAAGACTAATGAAGATTTTTTTAAGGGGTTTTTGTCATAAATTGTTTACTAACAAATATTCTTTCAAAATTTGGATAGCAATTTAACCTATACGTATTACATGTTTTTCTTTAAAATATTCTTACATTATATCTGCTATTTTTTAACAAAGCTGTTGCTTGTGGTTAGTAATATGTCTACTAACCAAGCTAATTTCTAACCAATTTATATGATTTTGGTAAGAACTATTTATCCCTGATGCAGATCTGCACATTGCTTTTGTAATCTTAAATTTGAAAGATTTGTAAATTTTTTTTACTAACCTGCCCTATTTTTATGTGCACCATACAATTTGATTGACAGAGATAACTATTACAGTTGCAATCATTTTTATGCACAAATTGAATTGGATCACCTGTTGCAACAACCTGAAAATTAAAATTAATTTAAGACTTAAATTAAATACGACTAAAAAGGTAACAATATTGCTTATCAAACCTGATATATGTCACAATTAAAATAATTTTATTACAATAAATTGTATTTTGTTTTAATTTAAAACTTAGAAACTTAAAAATTAGTAAAATAGTAGCAATTTAATATTATATGCTTATAAACTTTAATTAATATAAAGCATCAGTTATTTGAACTTGATAAATTAAATTTGTACATATTAATTAAAATAATATTATTTGTTTATTTAATACCTAAAATTGGTGATAATAAATATTTTTTTTGATTTAACAATTCTTATTTAATTCTTTACAGTTCTTTTCCCGAATAGGAAATTATAAAATTACATTTGATCAAAAAAAAGATCGATTCATTATTATCAGGGTTTATAATATGTATATTTTAAATTATGGTTTCCAATGTATTTATGATAATATTACCCCGGGGTTCACTTTTTTAGACAAATTTCTATAAATTTATCTAATACAGGTATTTTTTTTTACCATGTTAATAGCAAATAAACGAATAATATGTAAAATAACTTGATTTGAATCATGGCATATGGTTCTAAATGCTTGATTTTATTTTATTTGCCAACTATTATAAATAAGAATATACATATCCTATTTGTTGTTATGATGAAATTAAATAGGTAGGTATGAACAATATAACACACCTATATAGTTTAAATATATATATAATATTTAAATTGAAATCTTTTTTACCTTAAAATAGGAATCCACATACACAAACTGGTATTTACCAGAACAATGAACGGATTTAGCAAAAAGTTGTGGTATGAATTTAATTTTAAAACAACTACCATCTATCCTCGGATGGTCCATAACATATTCGAATATCAATGGTTCGTACAGTTTAACATTATCACACGGATATAGTCCAATCCAATCTTTAAGCAATGGTCTAATTTTCTAAACATAAGTAGGTACATAACAATAATTAATTAATATAAACAATTGAAGAAGTATATTTTTTTTTGCATATTATGGTAAAGTACATTTTTTATAGGTAATCATTAAATACTCACCTTTTGATTATAGAAACAGTTTACAATTAGAAATTTGTCTTCGACGAAATAACGTTTATTCGTCTCCAATATCACAGTTGGCGATTCCATGTTTTTAGGCACTCGATAGGCTCCAACGATGTGTTTAAGAATATGTGGGTAAATAAGTGAACATATATAATATAATATATGATTATAAGAATAATTTAAAATCGGTTCTATCAAACAACGGAAAAATAATAAATGCAATACAACGATCTATTATGCAGGTGTAAGTGGACGGTAGCCGGTTAGAAGCTAAATTATTGTAATCCAAAAAAAGATTTGACGTGAAAACATTACGTGCGTAATTGGTAACATAAACGGTACATAAAACATAAATTTTAATGAGAATTACACAAACGCAATATACAGTTATTAAAACAATATTATGTAGCAATGCGTTATTGGCAACTGGCGGAGTTTCAGTCGTTGTTCGGCGGCCGACGGACTTATGGAAATAAATTTGAAAACGAATAGTCATTACGGCCAACGATGGCGCCCACTATGGAGCCGTTATTAATTATTATCTTATCGGCATTAGACGTACCTATTATTGTTATTAATTCTCCCCCGCCAACGGTTTTGTTTTGTATCGCACAATCCACGCGAGTTCAGTCTTAATTGCTTGATTCTTATTGTTTTCAACAGTATATAAATGAAATAATAATATCGAGAGCCAAAAACCAATAAATCAGAATAAATTATAAATAATATAATTATCAAACAATATTGAATATAATGACTTCGGACGAAATGGTCGAAAGGACTTCACGGTCTTCTGCATAAAATACGATCTACCTAATTCCTAATATCAGGCATGACTAAATAATAATATCGTTGATTTTATAATATACGCAGCTGCCAGCAATTAATTGTTGTGGATTTTTTTCCCCGACTTGGTTTATCTGTTTGTTATAAAATCCATGCACAATATGACAAACAGCTTAATATAAATAATAAATAATACTAAAATGTCAATAGTATACAATAGGTATGATTTATCTTTCCTCGTAAATCGTAATCATTAATTATCGGCCAAAGGTTATAGTTATTTTAATCACTCCTAGAGATTATTAGTCACTGCTTATATTATATGGGCCCATATTTACATATTAATAATTTAGATTTTAGTATTTTACACAAAATAAAGATTGAAAGTAATATATATTATTTTGTTTATTATACAAATATTATAAAATAAAATTTGTGAACTTATTGATTTGATATCTTAAATTCACATTTCATAGCAATACAGATCAGTGGTGACTTTACACTCCAGGTTCCGAGTTTTAGGTTTTGAAATTTTTTATAAAATTTTAAAAAAACTAAAACATAAATTAATATGAATCGCGTGTTATAAAATAATTATACTTAACAATATTCAACGTATTTCTTAATGTCTATAGCTAATTCTTATAGTAGTTTTTAATTAATTTTTAATTTTTCTTAATTAAATTAATTATTTTTAACATATTTTTTGAAATTTGAATATTAAATTTATTTATGTGAATAATTATTTAAACCTATGCTCAATTTTCAAAAAATAATTCATTTACACTTTTAACTAAATTACGCAAGCAAAGTTTATTATTTAATTGTTTATATAAAATTTATTAAATAATACATAAATTATATTTATTTAGAACCTTGAAGTATATGCACTGAAAACTATCGAAATATGTAAGTATGCATTTATGGACATACAATCACTAAAATATGCTCTTCACTTTTTTTATACATATCTATGTAAGTAAAAAAACCTTTTTATACAACAATTTATATTACAATTTAGTTGACCGGTAATTAAAATAAAACTTAAATTTTCAATAGAAAATTATTAAATAATATAAATGCAATAATACATATTTTTCATATTCAAACATTACAATTAACAATTAAACATTTAGATACATTTTTAAGTGTTAACGAGCGAACATGTTTTTGTATACCGAAAAACTCCTCTCCGCGATAACTAATAATTAATTTTAGATTCTGAGCGGAGTGAAGAAGAATCAGAGATGACTCCAAGAAGATCCTAGGGGCTATGCCCCCCTTCCAAGCCCGTATTTCTTAAAAACTGTATATTGTTACAAACAAAATTATAAAAAAAACATATTATAATATAGAAATTTTTCTGAAGATTATGAATTTACCTCCCCCCCCTCCTCGTGATTCTAAAACCGCCCTGGTCGGGAATGTATTGATTTTACAATGATGTTTTTTTGTGTATCTTTGTGTACACGGTAAGTTGTCGAAATAATGCTTCGATTTTTAACTTCAGTTATTTGTCTGGTGCAAAAATGAATCTATTGGTGCACTTATAGGAGGTCATTTTTTAAAATTTCCAATAGTTTTTAAAAGTGTTAAAACAAAAAAAAATTAAGAAAAAACAAAAGTTTTAAGCTATTTTCAGTTTATTTTTTTTTTTTATATTATTATTAGTAAATTGTTCGCTCTGTAAAAAAACTTAAAAATTTTATACAATAGGTTTCTCATAACTTGTTGTTAATGGAAATTTAAAAAACTAAGTGTGATCCATAATATATTTTTATTAGCGCCTAAAATTAGAACTTTAACTAAATACGTCAAAATCACGAAAATGTGTACACCATCAAAGGACTTCCCCCCAGAAAAATTCCTAGCACCACCACTAGAAGAGACGTCCTGTAGGAACTCTATAGACCATAATTCCAGACAGATTAAATTTAGTTGACTAATTTACTGTATAATACATTTATCCTAGAGCAGTGGTCTTCAAACTTTTTACCTTTACCGTTCACTTTAAAATAAATTAATTTTTCCAAAGACCATTACATTATATAGGTATTATATACACGCGTAAGTAAAATAAATTATATTATATAATATTTTTAACCAGGATTCGTATTATTGTCGATTTATATTTACAACTACTGTTGTACTCGTAAGATTATAAAACAGCATATTATAGATTTTCGGATAAAATTCATGACACAGGTTTTGATTAGACATACTTACTAATTATAATTGCGGACGTCAAATCAATTTAAGTTATTTTATCGTTTGTGTTTGATATAGACAACCTTTTGAAAGGAGAAGTATTATACTTTAGCTAATGATATGAATTTATTCAAGCTGTTAAGTGTTTCTCAAACATTTTGACTGTAAAAGTTTCATTATTATTTCAAACTATCAATCTAATAATTTAGTAAAGGTTTCCATATCACTGCAAGTGGGTCTCTCACATCGCGTTTTTTTTGTTTCATGTTGTTATATTTTTTAAGCTATCAAATTCACTTGTATAAAAAATATTACAGATTGTAAATATACTTTTGTTTTAAAAAAAAAAAGTCGGCAAGTAGGTATCGCTCTGCTGTATAGTAGATGTCGAATGAATCATTTGAATAGATGTGTTAAATTTGAATTCAATGATATAAAATCATTGTATATGAAAAACGATTCTGAGCGAAGACGGTCTGTTAGCCTATATAATGAAGTGTATTTTATATTATTGCTATTAAAATAATTTTACTATTTATGATACAGTAGATTGAATTAATTTTGGAAGATAACATTGCATTTGAAAATATAACTCAGTGTATAAAATAGGTATAATAATAGACTTTAAAAAATTCAAGCACCCAATAAGAATATTTTTGAATTACAACGAAGTAACTAACATCGTTATTCTTCATTTAAATATCTAATTTCGTCCAAATTTGAACTTAAATTGTCTATAAAAATCAACTATGTATATATATATAATTAATTTTTCAATTACACTATTAAATACTTACGAAAAACCTTGTTCTAAGTTTTCAATTCTTAGATATATGAATTGAACATTTTATACATTTCTAACTACAAAATGTAAAAGAAAAGTGTGTCTATGTATTTTTAATATTTTTGATTTGCTATTATAACAATTTATGAGAAATCTTGTATTAATTTTTCAAGCAATTTGACCCAACGAAAATTAATCGAAATATATAGAAAAAAAAAATTTGAAAAATATTTTTAGAATTTGTTGGTGTGTAGAAAATGATAATCTTAACTTTATGAAAATTTCAAATGTTTAGTATTCTTTTTTGAAAAACAACAAAATGAGAAAATCGTTTCTTGAGAAATTGGTAGTTTTCGAGTGAATCAATGTCCAATTACAAATGCTCATAAAAAATTAGTTATTATTATTAAATATTGTTACCAAAATAAAGTAATTAAGTTATTTTGTGGATAAATGTTATAATTTTAAATGTTTTGTAAACTGATTAACAATACAGAATAATAACATTAATAATCACAAAATAGATAAATTATTTAATATATTTTCAATTCTGTATAATAAATTTATAATAACCATATCTACAATCTTAAACACAGTCTTAGAAAAGCTTCTAAGAATCTAAAACATAAGGTGATCTTAGATAATAGAATTGGTTTTTTTTAATATCAATGCCTACAATATGATAAGTGCAAATAAAATATTAATATTAGCGATTGACATACTTGTCTTTTTGTTTTATTGAATATTGATTTTTTTATTTTTATACATAAGTACCAATTAAATTCACTATAATATTAGATTATATTAAATTATAATATACTAAAATAATTAATCTAATTAATATTAGTCTAATATTATGGATGATATTAATGGATAATTTTCTAGAAGAGGGACTAAATAGGCTTCCTCTTCTAGAAAATATTTACGTATGTTGTAATGTTGATCAGTAGCACCAAACTACTTTTAAGTAGGTGGTGCAAACACAAATATTAATTAACCACCCACCCACATCTAGACACACTTAAAAATAAAATTTTCATATAATTTCAAATTACTTGGTTATCAATGATTAAAGTATTATATTCATATTAAGTAGGTACCTATTACCTAATATCTACTGGCTACTAAGTGCTAGTTTTTCAAAATTATATAGACCCAGCACCCGCCCACAATTTTAGATAGTGTAAATGCAACATCTTAAGTACATATTCAGTGCCGCTAATGTTGACAAAAAAAACTTCAAGCCCCACTGCCATTAAAGTCACAAGTGCATGACTATGGCTACAATAACACATGTAAAATAGGTTACTTACTAAACAATATACATCAGTACATTACCAAGTATAGATTAAGTATGGCCATTTAAGTAATTTTTTAAAGATTAGGATTAATTTAACTATCTTATCATTTTTATATATTGTTATTTTTATGTTTTTCAGTATTTAAAACATTTTTATAAAACACCATATATTTCCAAATAAAGAATATTTATTCATATAAAAGATTATTTTAATGAAATTATAGAGCATAAAAATATTTTATTTTTAGAATTTTAAAAGCATATAAACTTGGTCTTTAATTATAACTGATTAACTATTTGTTGAAAATTAATTTTTTATATATTAAAATACTCCGGAAAAATTCTGCTTCGAAATATGACATTAAAAATATATATTTTATAAAAAAAAAGTAAAAAAATTGTAAATTATGATAAGAATTGTAAAAATATAATTTTATTTCAAAGATGTTGTATAATTACAAAAATATATTTTATAAATAATAAGTGTGTACATAAATATCACATTGTAAATACATTTTATAATTCCTAAAATTTTTGATGAGGAAAGCACATGTCCTAAGGAAAATTTATTTCAGAATTTAAATATACAAGTTTACAGATATATTTTCAAATTTTATGAAAAAGCAAACATTTATTTATTTTCTTTAGATTTTAATACTTTGTACCTACTTAATAGTGATTTAATAATGGCCAAAGGATGATAATTTAGTATTAACTATAGTATTATAGTTAATACTACAACGTGGTAATTACAAATATGACAGTAAATGCACCTTTAACGAGTTATTGGTGATGTAGAGTGGCTAAAATATGAAACTAGCTTCTGAAAAATTTCAAGTTTGCCATAGATACCACTGACTGATAGTAAGTAAAAATGATAAATTACTGAGTGCCAGATTATCAAGACTGCACTGTGATTATTTAATTAAATAATTTAAATAATATAGTAATCATAACATCTTAGGTTATTGAAATATATACAAATACAAAAAATATTTAACACTTAATGACAAAAATAATGAGATAATAACACCCCAACGTATGCTTGAGGTTATATAGCCATATAGGTATATAGTATATTCGATCATAAGGTATGATAACATTTTGTCAAATGCAAAGAATATATTTATATTTTAAATTTATTTTGAGTCTCATAAAAGTTATGTTTACATTTTTAATCACTGTCTATAAAGTCATTCAGCATAACTGTAAGATTTTCATCCTCCAAATCATTTTTAATTGATAATTCATCAACTGTGCTTGAATCCATACTATTATCAGCATCCATAGATTCTATTACAGTATTTGGCTGAACATTTTCAATATTAACATTGTTTAGTTCTTTTGTTTTAATGAGTAAAGCTGAATCTTCAACTTTTTTATTAACAAAATTAGTTTTGTTTTCTGGGATAGTGTTTTGAACAGATTGTGGAATTGTATTTGGCTGGACATTTTCAGTATTAATAGTTTTAAATTCTTTTGTTTTAACAGGTATAGTAGAGTCTACAACTATTTCATTTGTTATATGAGTTTTGTTTTCTGATATAATATTTTGAGCTGGTTGTAAAGTTGTACTTGGCTGAACTTTTTCAGTATTAACATTTTTAAATTCTTTCATTTGAACAGGTGCAGTTGAATCTTCAACTAATTCATTTAAAAAATGAGTTTTATTTTCTGGTATAGTACTTTGAGAACATGGTGGAATTTCTATTTCATTTTCAAGAGGGAAAAATAGTGTATCATTACGTGGACGGATAATATGTTCAAGCTCGCTTAATGATGATCTACAAACTTCTTTTATCTGAATAAAAATGAAATCAGAAAAAATTAAAGTAATGCAAAAATATATAGTTATACATAATAAATAAAGATAAGATACCACTATATTAGTGATATTCACTAATAAAACATTTAAAAAAGTTTCTAATGATAACTTACTTTTTCATTACGATCAGTAATACCGAAAGTAAAAACTCGTAATGCTATAGATGTATGTGCAATATATTGTGGATGTGGTGAAATAATCAAAGCTAATAATGATTTGTATAAGTTAAGTCGACACAAATCGTCATAGTATGGTAGAGGATAATCATTTGGCCGTTGACACTTAATAATTTCTAATAGTAAACTCATGATTGTACTTTGAAAAATCTAAAAAAATGTATATTAAAAATTTTATAAAACAATTATTTAATAACAAATATTAAACATACTTTGAATTGAAGAACTTTCAAATTTGAAGACAAAGTGTTCAAAAATAACTGAAGTGTTTTATGAGCTTCATTACACACAGTTTTGTTTGCATGATAATCATGCATAACAATGGTATCACGTTGATTCATAATTTTTTGATTTAGAGCACCACTCTTTCTTTTTTTGTTACCTGTTTCTTTGTCAACCTCAAATGAAAAATTTAATATTTAATACTTTATTTTAATAGCATTAATAAATATAAAATAACCATTTATTTTACAAGCTTACAACTAAATTTAGAGATGGTTTATCAAATTTGATATCAAATAAAATCCCAGAAGTAAGGCTATCACTAAACAATTCAAGTGAACTCTGTGATCCAGCTACAGCTTGCCACAAGCATAGAACTTGATATGTTAACACACGCTGTTGCCTAAATAAATTAAATATAACATTGTTAGTATTTACATTAATACTGATAAGATCTCTGTAAAATAAACTTACAATTTAGATCTTGTTGTACCATATTGAGCATTTGATGAATTAAAATGTGTCATATTTAAGGATTGTATTAAAATACGACAAATTAATGTTCCTTGAGGTATTAAAATTCTTCCACAACTATAAAATGAATGTCATAATTTATTATTTTGCAATATTCATTCAATCTAATTAAAATTTAAAAACAAAGAATGAACAAGAAAAATATTATGTTTTTAAACATAAAGTAAATAATGTATACCATTTAATAAGAGCTGAAATTGTTTTGATGGTAGAAGAATGTAATTTCCATAAAACAGAATCCAACGCAATGACATCTTCAGTAATTATTGTAGTGTTAAGTTTTTCTGAAGTAACTGATAAAGTAGAAAGGGCAAATTGAATAACTTTGTTAGAATCAAAATGTTTGACAGTAGAAAACATGGATCTATAAATATTATTACACTTTTAATCTATATTATAAATTATATAAATATAAATATGTGTGTATATACTGAGATATATTCTTACAATAACATTGATTGAATTGCTGTATTGAAAAATATAAATAATGATGACAACTTTTCATAACGTTCTTTAGGAGTCATTTGTGCAAGTTCAGATAATTTAAAAATGGATACATCAAATTTTCCTTTATAATGATCAATCATATCCACTTCAAAGAACTACTTACCAATAAGGAAAAAATTTACAAGATGTATTTACATTTTATAAATGAATTAATAAAATATTTCTTACATTAACATTAGCATAAAGTTTGTTCAAAAAATAATTGGCAGAGTATATATAATCATTAAATTGATTAGTCCAAGCTTCAGTATGATTAATACTTTGTTGACCACGACCTCCACATTGAGGATATAAAGCAAGATATTTTGTGACTTTGAAAACAATATTATCTTCTTTAAAACACTCACTTAGTGTTTTAGATGTAAATTTATCCAATATATTCTATAAAAACATTATATTTGTAAAAGTATGTTAAGTAAACTAGTTAAGTAAATACAAATGAATAAATAAAATAATACCTTGAATTGATGACACGTTCCTCCATAGTATTTCAAAAACAATCTTATTATAGTTGCTTGTGCATCTATAGTCTACAAATTATAGTATAATCATTGAAATGTTTTATTTTACAATTAAATAGAAAAAAAGTTCAAAAGCAAAACCATTTAAAATATAGGAATTAATATTTAAATAAAATATAAAATAAATTATTTTTTATAATATATCAATGCTAGTTTAATGGTATGAAATATCATTAAGGTATTTATATTTTATTATTAAAATGTACATATATGATGTATCCCAGACGTGTGTCATCTTTTATTCACTCTGTAATATCACGAAGTCTCATCATATATAGCGTCCCATGAGGATTTACTCAATGTTATATCTCTTAAAATAATGGAAAAATCATATTCTGTTTTTTTTTTTTTTTTTTTATAAGACTTCATAGGAACAAATACTACAAAAATTAATATTTTTATTTAATTTAATGTTTTGGTAAAAAAGTTAAAAAATAATTAAAGATAGCCATTTTGTAGTTTATTTTTTTTTTAATGTTAACATTTCAACATTTTATTTTTATTAATCTTATGATATTTTTAGTTTCGATAAAAAGTGAGTATTATTTAACACCATAGTCATCAAGTGGTGCGCAACCTGGGGGGTTGAGAAATTTTATTAGGGGGTTGCCAGTAATCACCAAATGAAAAGTTTTATACTATGTATATTGTATATTATTTTATAGTTTTATACAAAGTAAAATTATTTTGTACCGTTGATGGCTGTGTCAATCGTAATATTATGACATTATGTCATATCTTAATGTTGCGATAACAAGTTCTATTGAACCACGCAGTATATGAGTTATTTTTAAATTGAATTTAATCAGTCATCTTATTTAATCTTACGGTTATTATGAAATAGTCCGATAGTCATGTACGAGCCGTTGAGTTGATCGTATTAATGCTTATAATTTTGTATAGCTTGTAATAATTATTTGTATTTTGTATTATTTTAAACTAACATTTTTAATATTTTAATATTTTATAATATATAAACTAAAACGATATGGATAAATTTTTAATTAAACGACCGATGAATAGTGATGATGAAAGTGCTATAGAAACTAAAGTTCGTAAGGTATCGGAAATGTCATCAGATGTAAAAACCAGTCGAAAAGTTAATAAAAAGGACCGTAAATACCAAGACAGTTACATCAAGTTTGGATTTACTTTCGATGTTGAAAAAGGTGAGCTAAAATGTGTTATTTGTTTAGAAAGATTAGCTTCAGAAAGTATGAAGCCATCAAAGCTAAAACGACATTTAGTTACTAAACATCCTCAATTCCAACATAAAGAGGAAGACTTTTTTAAAAGGTATGAAAATTTGATAGAAGTTCAAAAAAATACTATGCGTAATTTTTCTTCAGTTCCTATAAAAGCTCTAGCTGCATCATTAGAGGCTTCATATTTAATTGCTAAAACCAAAACACCACACTCTATTGGTGAATCTCTCGTTTTGCCAGCCGCTATAAAAATAGTATTAATTATGCATGGCGAATCATATGCAAATGAATTAAAAATGATTCCCTTATCAAGAGATACTGTGTCGCGTCGAATTGAAAATATGTCTGATAATATAAAATCACAACTCCTAAATAGATTACGAGGAAATTATTATGCAATGCAATTAGATGAATCTACAGATATAACTAATCTTGCTCAACTTCTTGTATATGTTAGATATATTTATAAAGATAAAATTGAAGAAGACTTTTTATTTTGTCAACCATTAGAAGGACGTACAATTGGAAATGATATTTTTGTTCTTATAAACAATTTTTTAGAAATTAATGAAATTCCCTGGTCAATGTGTGTCAGTATGCACTGACAGTGCAGCTGCCCTTACTGGTTCAAAAAAAGGTTTTAAAGCTAAAGTTCTAGAAGTGTCTTCAAATATAATGTTTAACCATTGTATGATTCATAGAGAAGCTTTAGCTTCTGAAAAACTTCAACCAGATGTTAATAAAGTATTCCTTAATGCTATAAGTGTAATAAATTTTATAAAATCAAAGTCACTAAATTCCAGACTTTTTACTATACTTTGCAATGAAATGGGTTCTGACCATGAAAAATTGCTTCTTTATACTGAAGTAAAGTGGTTGTCTCGTGGTAAAATATTATCACGCCTTTTTGAACTCAGAGATGAAGCACGAATTTTTCTTCTGGAACGTAATAATAAATTTTCGGAACATTTTTTAGACGAGCAATGGCTTGCAATTCTGGGTTATCTTGCAGATATATTTGAAAAACTAAATTGTCTAAATTTAAGCCTACGAGGGAAAAATACTAATATTTTATTTCTTTCTGATAAAATCAATGCTTAAAAAAAAAAAAATTCTTCTGTGGAAAAATTATATCGACGATGACAAATTTGAAATGTTTTCATGTTTATCAGAATTCCTCAGTGATAATGATGTGGATATTAATATGATAAAAGAAATTATAACTACTCATCTAATAAGTTTACAAACAAACTTTAATGCACGGTTTGAAGATTTCCCAGAAGAAAGACTAGGTTGGATAAGAAATCCATTTCATTTTAATATCAATGAAATAAAATTAGGAAATTTAAAAATAAGCGAAGAACTTATTGACTTGTCATCAGATGAAAATCTACGTATCAGATTTCAAGAAAATGCATGTGATACATTTTGGATTTCTATCAAATCCGAATATCCAGAATTATCAAAACAAGCTATATCAATTTTACTTCCTTTTGCATCAACTTATTTATGCGAAACAGCATTTTCAACACTAACGATAATTAAAAACAAATATCGCTCCAGATTAAATGTTGAAGCTGATTTAAGAGTAGCAGTGTCAAATATCAAACCAAACATAGAATCAATCATACAATGCAAGCTCAGGTCTCTCATTAAAATAATTAAAAAGTAATTTTATAATTTTAAAAATATTAAAATTTTTGATTATCATTATAATAATACATTTTTTAATTTTAGATTTTATAAAACTCTAATTTTGTATTTTTTTTTTTCATGTTTTTGATTAATTAAATTAAAGAAATATTAAAACTGCTCTAAAATTAACGATTTAATGTATATGAATAAAATGTGTGTATACATTAAGACTATTAAATAAATTTAAATTACACACTTACATAATGTTGGTAGGAAGGGGGGTCGTATTAAAAAATAAATTATTTTGGGGGGTCATGGATCAAAAAAGGTTGCGCACCACTGCCATAGTCCATAATTTAATGTTTTTATATTAGCTTGTCTCGTTTTCTGATAAGATTTAATTAATTGTAAATTGCGGATAGCAAATAGTTTATTCTAATAATATTGTTAACTATAATAGTAGATATAACAAAAAAAAAAATTTTTACAAACATTCAAATTTTTAAAATAAATATTTTATTAAATTAATTATTTAAAAATAATTTTTGTTAGTGGATAGACCCTGTCTATTTTGTATTAAATTATCTCCTATGTAGCATTGCCACTTGATATATCCTTACAGGACACTCTATATAGGTATAACTAATTTGATTAATTAACAAATTTTATAAAAATAATTGTTTGGCCTGCTAGATATACGTGTGCCGAACTAGTCTCGTTTCATCACTTGCTCTGTGTATTGCTACCAGGTTTTCAATAAATTAAAATTATTTATATTTTATTTAAATACATATTCAATTATTCTCTGTAGAACTAAATCTCTTATTCCCTCCTTTAATACTAATTTGTCACTGCAGATACACAAAATATCAGTAACAGACAACGTTTTAATAATTACTACAATGTAACATGTACCATGTAACACTAGTGATTGTAATGACATTAATAATTTTTAATCCTTACTGAATTATTGACTTTTCTTGACATTAAGTTTTCAAAAAATGTTGGAAGTACTATATTGATTATCTGTTTTTTTATGTCAACATCAGTTAAAGTTGATGTAATAAAAATATCTGAAAAAAATATATAATATAAATTATTATTGCATACAACTTTAATAACTGAATCTAAATTGGAGTAGACAACAAAAATCTTTGTATACTGTTGTATAACGCAATGAAAATATTTGAAACTGAGTATTATTTTAAAACTGGGATTAAATACTTTAATAGACTTTTAACTATAAACCATTAGGTCAGCATAGTATTTACAGTTAATTTTAAATTTTTACCAAGCATGTTGGATTCTTCAGAAGAAAGTCCATAATTAACTGCATTTTTCAAACGTTTCTGAAACCAATTGACTGCTTCATCGGCCTATGAAAAATTAAATATTCAATTAAAATACGCAACCAAATTATCATCAAAATGTCTTTTTGTCAGACCTTTAACGATGCGACTTGTGAGTTCATTTTTATGCAATTGTCGTGATTAATTGAAAAATGTTTTCAAAATATGCAACGACTCAAAGATAGTGGTCAAGACTCAAGACTCAACTGATGCATTAACCAGATTACAACACAGCCAACTCACGTCTTAATTGTCATAACACTCACAAATTCTCAACACTCTGTCACAACTATTAAAGCCGGGACAAGTATCAAATCCCACATGGTTTTGCGGCAATTGATAACAAGGCAGCAAACCTAATGATAATAATAAAAATGATAAAGGCATAAAGCAGTGTAGTCATAGACTTATAGAAATAGATGGAACATTTGCCTTGACTGGGTGGCTTGGTCGTGTCAAACGGATTAAGAGAGATCGCTTGAGTTTTATTATGAGTATGAGAGAAAAAGGTAGAACTGTTCCGAGGACAGCCAATTACAGGGTTGGTACAATTTTATTATTTTCTAAATGATAAGATAATATTTGTGATTAGTGATGGGAATAATCGAATGATTAGTAATCGAAAAAAAAAAATAATCGAATAATCGAATGATTAGTAGTCGAAAACAAAATAATCGAATAATCGAATGATTAGTAGTCGAAAACAAAATAATCGAATAATCGAATGATTAGTAGTCGAAAACAAAATAATCGAATGAATCATTCGAATGATTTTTTATCTCGCTAGTCACTACCCATATACTACTGACTACTTTATACTTTTATTAATTGGTTTTATAAATATTAAATATAGTCAATAGTCATTACTCATTGATATAGTGTTTAGTGTACCTAATGGCTAATACCTATATCAATAAATAATAATACAATACATGGACTGTCGCATTCTTAATATAGTACCCAATGACTTAAATCTAAATATAACAACAAATGAAGTAAACATTACAATTCATTAGAAACGGGTATAGTATACGGGTAGGAAAAGTAAAATTGAGATAAGAAAATATTCGATTATTTTTACTACTAAATTTAATCATTCGAATAATTTTATTCGATTATTTTATTATTCGAATGATTTTTAAAATAATCGAAATGATTCGATTATTCAAATAATCGAATGATTCGATTATTT
>JACXSJ010000783.1:0-59701 GCA_014851325.1 Pentalonia nigronervosa | reverse complement strand
GTGATAGTATTCTTTATATTTTAAAAATTTTAAACGTTTGCTTGACAAATTAAATATATAAACGTACAAAAACAATAAAATAATTATTAATTATTATATTTTCACTTATAGACAATTAATTTATTGATTCATGTGTGTAACTAATTTAGTCAATTTTTGCCCGAGTGAAGATTTGAATACATTATCGTAAATCCTGGTTCTAATATGTCTAAGACGAACTTTCAAAAATAGATCTGTAATTAGATTAATTAATTGTTCTTTATGATTATTGAATACACATTGATTAGATATATGATCTTCAATATTCTGCAAAACATCTATGTATATATCTTGTTTTATTTTAGTTTTTAGAAATAATAAAATATTATTTTTATTAAATAATTTTTATTTAAAAATTATTTTAAAATAATAAAAAAAAAATTTATAAAATCACATAAATGCATGTTCTTTCTCAAATATTACAATTTACATTCAAAGATTTTGATAAATTTTTAAATGTTAACGAGCACAGGTTATTAGTCAACACGTTTTTGTACACCAAAAAGCTCTGCTCCACGTTAACTTACAAAATTAGCGAGTATTTAAAATATATTGAAAATTAAACACATCATTCAATTAAAAATAAGTCTATATAACTATTACCAGGCCGTTGACTGCAGACACATTTACCATATTTAAATTTTATATTTTAATTATTTTCTATATATATATTATATATAAATATCTTGTCATCAAAATGCCTTTTAAAAGTACCTTATTTATTTTGACAATCTTATTATATATTATATATTATAATATGCAGTTAATAATAAAAAAAAATTGAAAAATGAAAAACCCTGAAACATGCAACATAGTTTTGGATCAAGATTTTTGTTATGTGTAAATCAAATTTTTTAACTAATGTTGCAATTTTTGGTCCATTTAGTAAAAACATGCAAATGCGTGTATTTACGCACCTTATTTATGATTGGTACATAAGTTAAATTCTGTCTTGTTAAATATTATTATTATTATTTATGATTTTTAATTATAAAATCTTTGTTAAAAATTCCCGTTATTTTAATCAGTTTAAATACTTGCATACATTAAAACTATTTTTAACCAAAAGTAATTACCTTTTAAAATAAATGCTTCATATTAAGATTTAATGTAAACATTGAAATTACCCATAGACATGTAATACAATTATATTAATGTGTAAACAGTGGTTGTCAACCTTTTTGGGTACACAGCTCCTTTTGATTTTGAAATAAAATATATGGTTCCCATACGAACATTTAAAATAAACAAATTTACATTATTTAATCTTTTTAATCTAACTTTATTTAATGATTTAACATGTAATTATTAATAATAGGAAACTTTTTTTTTTGATATTTACTTTTTTACAATTAAAAAATTAATACAATAATAATGATTTTAATATTTAATGGGATGGCTGTGCTTGTTTTTGTTGCATAATATTATCAAATCGTGGCGTAAATTTTGAAAGCGCGATTCTTATTTCCTTTTCGGTATTCAGTCTTCCTCTATACTTAGTTAAACGAAGTATGCCATACTCGATATCGCAAACACATAAATAGACCTAATTCACGGTTATCGCCACACACACACGCGCGCACATGTATTGGTGCGCGGACTTAACGGCCTCAAAAAAAAAAAGATAATAAAAACTATATTATATTACAATTTCACTTTTAGTTTCTACTACGAACGCGGCTCCCTTGATAATAACCGACGACGCCCCGGGAAGCCGCGACGCACAGGTTGAAAACTACTGGTGTATAACTATTTTATCTTTAATTTAGTAAAAATTAGGGTACTCATGAATACTAAACAATTATATATAATATATTTGTTATATTACTTCATAAATACGATTTTATTTCAAAAATTTATAAATTTTATAAAATTACAAATTATAAAAAAAAAAATTGATGAACATTTTGAACAACATTGCAAAGGTTATATTATTAGATCACACTGACCAATTTATGATTAAATCTCGTGTGAAAAGAATGATGTTTTTATGGTTATAAACAAAATATTTAAATATTTTTATAAAATGTATTAATTATTTGACAGAACAATGAGATGTATTTTAATAATTTATAAACAATAAATTCCAAAATGTATATAGCCTAATATTAAATATATATCATCTATCTACAATCTGAACGTTTACAAAATACGACTTACCAGTTTAATTTAGAAAATATATTGCACATGATGAATACAAAAAGCAGTTTGATGAATATGCTCGTTTAATGCTAGAACTCCTATAGTTGTCCTATGGTTTTATATTTTTTTATTGGCTTCACTTGTTATTAAATTAAAATTAATACAACATTAAACAATTTAATTCAAACTGAACAAACTTATAAAATAAAAACTTTAAACTTAACACTATCATATAATATATATATATATTTCTATATATAATATACATATTTAAAGTCATGTTACTTAGAATTTTTATTTTTAACATAAAAAATATTATTAATAATAAAAATAATAATAGTTATAATAATAAAAAAAATGCTTAAATCAATAATAATTCTAAACATCTATCACTAACATTTCGGTATAAATGTTGTTTTTTTGTCATGTTATATAAAAAAACATAAAAACTTAAAAACACAAAAACTACTGTTCCAATTAGTCGATTAGGTTAAATACAGATTCAATTCACGACCTTATTCTAGACAGCCATTCCAAGGGTTATGTACAATTAAAAAAAAAAAAAAAATAGTAATAATAAAGGTGGGTGTAAATTTAAAAGTGAAATCACGACATAGAACTACATGTCAAGCGAGGCGAACCCATTTGTGTGAGAACCCTGTCCAACCATTGCAATGGTCCATTCAGATGTAGCTCTATCCAACAAGGGGTAGATGTAACTGTCTGTCGCCTAAGAATATGATTAAATACAATTGTATATATGTGTAAAAATTTTTAATAAAATAAAAAAACAATTATTATTTACCTATATTCAGCACCCCAGCCCTTAACAAAAGACATACGTATCGTACACATACGAGTTAACTGGTATACTGCTTCAAAACCTTGACTCACTGATTGAGATAGAAGAGATGCAAATTCTTGGTTGTTGAAGATTTTTAAATTACAACCTAAATTAACAATAATACTATTTTTCAATAACCAAATCCATACTTCAAAAAAAAAAAAAAATATTAGTAGAATATTATTAATTAATAAATTTAAATTGATAACATATGCACATTTTCTTTAAAAAAAAAATTATTAATAAATATTAGAGATATGTAAAACATGTAATAGAATAAAGCATTTAAAAAAATAAAAACTTTTAAGTCAGATTTATTACCATAAAAAGAAAACTGATAGTTTTATAATAAAAGTAAATTAAATTGTAATATTTATTTTAAAACGTGTAAACTATATTCAACAATAACAGGATAAAATATGATTTATAATTACAATTATTAATTCACATCTGAAAAATGTTCATTCTTATTAAATTAATTTTTTTAAATAGATATAGTTATCAACCAATTATAGGTAAAAATTGTTGTAGTTTTAGCATTGTACTTCTGTTATCATTATCAATTGACTAAATACTGTAATATTTTATACCAATCGAATATAAATATAACATTCTTTACAATAATAATCATTACTTTTAATTACATGTCCAAGTATGTATAGTTGAAAATTGTATTTAAAATGTATGTGGAAAACTTATAATGTAATTCATTTTCAAGTATAACAATCAAATTCAAGAAATACTTTTTTCTAGCTTAAAAAAAAATTGAATAGATGTTCTGCAATATATAGAATACTATTGAAGTAAAGTAATTAAATCAAGCATGTAGTAAATTTAGGGTTGTTATATTTTGTTATACTTAAACCGGAACAAAACATTTTTTATTAATTTCCATGGAAAACTACTCCTCCACAATTAACTACCCATTAATACATCCTTTTTTTTTCGTTATTGGAATACTACACATAACAGTTAGTACTATACAAAATACATTTATAAGATAGAAACTAACTCAATGAGTAATTGACTACATAATCAATTAGCAATAAATGATAACAAAAACCTAGTGAAGCAACATGAAAACAATGACCATAAACACTTTATTGGGACAACGGGATGCTATATTAAAAACTGATATAGTCCCAACCAAAGCAAGATGTGTGGCAATTCTACATAAATTACTCATTGAAAAAAGGAATTGAAATTTAGATATTATTTAAATTATTAAGTGCATACCTATGGTTTATATAATGTATTATATTTATGTGATTTTTGGTATGTCATAATATTAAATAAATTTGTAAAACAAATGATTAAACATACCTGGAGGTATCTTACAAACAGTGGCTGGATGCCATCCATATCTCTGATTACAATTGGGTGACTGCACAAAAATACTAGAATCGCTAAGACATTCAGCAAATACTTCGCCGCCAATGTAGTAGAGCCGTACGCCTTTGCCGATATGTCTTCTAATCTGTTCAACTACATTTGTCCTATTGACGTTTGACAATAGACCCAAGCAAAATCGTTCTGAATTACTGGGATCTGAAATTGATTAAGAAAGTCATTTTAATATAGACAATGGAAAGCATAAAGTGATTTTAGTTACCTGTGAAGCCGTCAACCGATATAGACGGTTGAGAAGCGTGAAACGTCTCTCCGACTCTGGTATTTAACTCGTAATAGCTAATTGAGCACCAAAATACCGGTTCACAATAGAGAACGGGTTGGGTGTCCAGTACTCCCATCACAGTAGGATTGGGACTCATGCCTACACATATTGTAAACGTTAGTGAAAAGTGACGGCGAATTAACAAAACAAAACAACGTTGTCACTAAAACTACTACAACTGAACTAATACTCACTGTGAGATTCGTTGTTGTCGCCGTCTTCGGACATGTAGCCCGGCGGTGTGGTCGGTGAGTCCATCATCTCGGCGGTGTGAAGCGATATCGCACCGGCGCCGCTAGCGATATCCCGAAACCGATCGCAAACCGCAAACGCGCAAACGAGTTAACTCGGTCCGGGAGGCCGGCAAACTGAATACCAGAAACGGGAGACTGGGGCGCAAACGGAGAGTCGAAAATCCCTCTTTACCGGCACGCGGCGCCCAGACACAAGGACGCAGTAGTGCGGTACACGAAACGACGACGAAACAACAAAACAACGACGGATCCCGTCGACCGACGGTCTTAGTATTCAGAATATGAGTCGACGGTACGTCACGCGCCGGCGCCTCCTACGCTATCTCCGAACGTACCTGTCTACAGGCTGCTATATAGTCGCTACAATCACGGAACAATCGATGTTAAATCGGGACTGTTTTTTTTTTTTTCGCCAATTATTTTTTGCGCCTCGGCTCCGAGCGTCGTCACTCGTCGTACACACGCGCTCACACACACGCACACGTCTTGTCGTTTGCGGTTTGCACGGCAAGACACGGGCGCGCGCGAGACACTCCTCCGTCGGAGTTTGTAGATGGCGCTCGTTACGAAACGCGGACGAGTTCGGAGTGTCTTTGCAATTTTCGGCGATGGCCCGTCGGCCCGCGCGCAAGTGTTCGTGTCGTGGGAGTTGACTGTTGAGCAGCAGCTGCGGCTACCGAAAATTGGAATGAGTGCCCGTGCGAAAATGCGAAACACGTACCGGCCCCATCATACACGTCAATATTATTATCAAATATTATAATATCGTAGAATATTTTATAGTCTTATACAGGGTGAGGCACTAAAACGGCCGATTTTCAAAGATAAATTATAAAATAAAAATTAATTATTATTTATTATAATTAAGTACATAACTTGCCATTTATTTTTTAAAAATGATGTCTTCAAGATGATGGCCATCTCTTCTCAAACACTCTTCTATATGCCTATTTCGTATATTTTCTACTACACGATGTATCACTTCCAAAGGTATACTGGCAATTTCTTCTTTAATTTTGTTTTTTAGTTGATCAATATTTCGAGGTTTCTGTGCATAGACTTTACTTTTTAAATACCCCCAAAAAAAAGAAGTCACATATTGATAAATCCGGTGATCGAGGTGGCCAATGAATATCACCATTTTTGGAAATAATGAGATTTCCAAAAATTTGTTGAATAGCATTTATTGATACTCGGGCCGTGTGGGAAGTCGCGCCATCTTGTTGAAACCAAAAGTTATCATTTTGAGGAAATTTCGTTAGTTCACCGACCAAAAAATTATTGATCATATTGACATAACGATTTGAATTAACAGTTGTTGCCCGTCCATTTTCGTCCTCGTGAAAATACGGGCCAATGATGCCATAATGTGAAAATGCACACCATACAGTTACCCTATCGCTGTGTAAAGGTCGTTGATGAAGTTGGCGAGGATTTTCTTCAGACCAATAACGACAATTTTGCTTATTCACAAAACCATCAAGATGGAAATGTGCTTCATCAGACATCCAAACATTTTGAATAAAGTTTTCGTTCTCGTCCATTCGGATTAGCATTTCTCGACAAAAAGTTATGCGACTAAAGTGATCTGCAGGTTTTAATTCTTGAACCACCTGCACCTTATACGGGTGAAAGTTTAGGTCGCTGAGTAAAATCCGACGTAGACTTCTACTGGATAAATTTAACGATAACGCATGTTTTCGTGCAGAACGTTTCGGACTCTTTATGAGAGCGGCTCTGACGGCAGCGACGTATTCAGGTGTGCGAATAGTTTTTTGTCGTATAGGCTTCTTTTTTAATGCTGAACCCGTTTCTTCAAAGTTGGTTATCCATATTTTAATAGCCTTGACCGATGGTACCGAATCATGGCGTTTAAGATTAAAATGAAGACGAAATTCACGCTGTGTGGCTACGTAACTGTCATTATTTTTGTAAAACGATTTTGTCGCATAAGCACGTTGTTTACCACTCCACTGTTCCATGTTTACTAAATGACGTGTTGTCTTTGAACTAATAATATTTAGTGAGAATTCTTGTCTTAATTACTACTAAGAAAATCTATTTTTAAAATCGGCCGTTTCAGTGCCCCAACCTGTACTTGGTGTATAGGTCTGTAACCGGGGGAGCACGTAAATCCACCGATTGTGACATTTTTAAACCTTTTTTCGTGTAAATTTTACAGGTATAATTTTTTTTACCTTTAAAAAATGTAATTCGTCGGTTTTTTTTTTACCTAATATATAATCAACATTATATGATGTAGATAATAGTAAGTTATTTTATCATTATTTATATACAGATTTATTACATAATATACTTATATTTAGATACTTGTATATTATTTTCTTGCATCACTATATAGTATAAACAATACATGATAATAATGATCACTAGCTACTTAGAATAAAAATAAAATTAATAAAAAAATAAATATAGTTATCAATAATAATCACTATAGTTTATCAAAATAAAATAAAAATTGTAGTTGTAATCTATGGGTTTTTACCATCAGTGGAGTTCACATGTTTTTTTCAGATAAAAAAAACGTAGATACCGATGAAATTTATATGTTATAAAATATAAATTCAACCCTAATGTATAATCATCCATGTGATCAGTGATGTAGTCGTAAATATATTATAAGGCTTACGTTAAATTATGAATTGCATATGATATGGGGGAAGGGGCTTTGTCACCAACCCCCTCATATAAATTAAAAACATTATTTATGAAATATTTTTTTTGCAGGTATTTAGTTTACCATTCTATTAAACTTCTAAGCCTAGTTTTAAAACTTGCTCGATGAGTCTTCCCATCGAAAAATTAAAAATACGAAAAGCACGAGAAAAGTGACAGCGTACATGTAATAAGATCTTGACTCCTATTGTTCAATAAAAAAAATTAATATTTTTGAAAATTTTTTTGTTAATTTTAATCATGCTTTACATAAAGATTTGCATGCTAAGTTTTTAAGTTTGCATGACTATCCTGACATTTGAAAATCGAAAGTTGATGTGTTTTATGAAATAAGGGAGGCAGTTAAAATTACCAAAATCATAACACAGTGTAAAATAGTAAAACCTAGAAAGTTTAAAAAAAAATTACTCTGTACAATTTTATTATCCATATTATATTGTAGTATTGTAAAAAAACAATTAAAATATAATTTACATTATTTTATATAATACTATTGTATAGTATACAGTACATTCAATAATGAAATGACAGATCTTCTGTTATTACATTATATAATATAATATATAGGTACATATTAGGATATGACATACTTCACACGCGACCGACGGTGACGAAATAATATTTGATGACAGTTATAATGATGATTGGTCGCAAACGTCACACGGTTGTGGTTTGTCTCCCGCATGCGTCCGACGGTGTACCGTCCACTGGTTCACCGCAATAATTGCAATTTGACGATACATCTTCGGACGCACACGGGGGAGAAACCATATTCGCGTGACAATTGCGAATCCAGCACTTGGACCGTATACCTAAGATATGACTTGTGTGCGCCCGCCGATGAATCGTCAAATAATTGCTACTCCGATCGAACCGCTTGTCGCAAAATACGTCACACAGATATGGTTTTTCTCGTATGTGCGTTGGGTGGTGTGCCTATACCGTTGCACCTGTCAGTCGGCTGCTTTGACCGAACGACTTCACATTCGAGTACACGCGCGTTCTCCAGCTACGGGCGAGATCGTTCATTGTAATGCTTTTATATCAAATAGAATACGTCGCCGTCGAATTGATTATTCCGGTCTTCCTAAATAATGGTTATCACTGATTTATAAGTTCGACAACGTCCAACTTTAATGATTCGTGTATAAATATCAGATTCGTATTCATCTTTCGTAAAATGTCGTGGTTACTATATAGACTACCTGTACCTATCCTGTTTATGGTTGATTTATTGTCATCGCCATGTTTTTAAGCCAGTATTTTTAGCTATTATAAAATCAAAATTTCATAAGAAATCAAAAGAACTAAGAAGATGTTATAACCGTGATTGAGGTATTTGATTACTGTCACCATTAAACATACATTTTTTTTCTGTAAGATGTGATTAACCACCAAAAAAGATATTTAATTAAAGTTTTCATACTCTATAACCATAAAGCAGGTATTAACTGTTATTTTAAATAAAAAATAACATTATCATTTAAGATATTTATTTGGAAATTGCATAAAATTTCGTGAGAATTCATTAATAAATTACAATTTATACTACCTGAGTACTCAGATTTATAAATTTATTCAATTTCTATTTGAGTTCCCTTTCTTTCAATTTCCCAATTCGAGCACTGGATGTATAGCGCCGACTTAACAGCAGTTAGTGTTGCCTGCGGTTTGGCGCGAACACGGCACGAAACGCAACGTACAGACAGATGAATACGGATTCGACGGCACGACAGGTCGACGCGTGGACTATACGCGACTATAGTGCCATACCGATCGCAGATACGGCGGGGAATTGCGGACGCGTCTCAACTTGAGACTCTCAAGTTCAACACAACGCGCGACCGTACAAAGGTCGACATTTCGACGACGCTAACGGCGGTGATAAGGCGAATACGAAACCAACGCGACCAAAAATGGGACGCGTACACACGGCACGATCGAAATTAACTAAAAATGCATACTATTTAGAAGTCCTTTAAATGATGCGGTGCTACTCGTTATGATGACTGCATAAAACCTCCACGTGTGAATGGTGTGACTCATAAGTGCAATTTATAGGTACGTCACCGTTACAAAAAAAGATTCGACGTTAGTATACCAATTACCTATTGTAGGTGCATTATATATAAAAACGATTCGATGATAAAATTCCGTGACTATACTCTATAGTTAATGCTTAGTTTAGGACATTGCATGTACATATTATAATACAATGCACTATAACGTAATAATAATTTATTTATATGTACGTTTTTAATTGAAATCCTAATTTACTTCATTCTGATTTATCTAAAATTATACTTAATCGTTATAGACGTGTGTATATAATTTGGCTTACTTGTACTTTTATGTGGTATGATTTTGATGTACCTATTTAGTAGTGTTTGCCAACGATATTGATATCGTGTCAAAGTATTGATATCGTTGCTTTTTTTCATGTTTTCGATATCGAATTAAATATCATCAATATATAGCAAAGACGAATAAACAAATATATATATTTATATATATAATAGCATAGATAAATATTATGAAGTATGTAATTAATAATGACTAATTTGATTAATTAATTAATTTTTTTTTGTTCATTAATTATTTCTATTTTTATTATTTATTATATAATATGTACTAATTTAGTCATTAATATAAATATTGTTGTACATTAATATTTTGATATAGCCATACGATATCGAGAAAAACAAAACGATATCAACATAAAAAATTTTATCGTCGGCCAATTCTACTATTTAGTCAGTGATCGGGAGTAGCACGTTATTGTAGCAACACTATAGTAGATCGCTGTTTAGTTAAATCCCGTCTAATCATCAAATCCAAAATTAGTAAAAACTACAAACTAACAATTTTTAATAAGAAAAAAATGAAATTAAAAAAAAAATGTAGCGAAAAAGTAACGCCCTACATTTAAACATTGCGTAAAAAGTAGCGTACTACATTTAAAAAAAAGTAGCGATAACGAAGTATTTTTTTTTTTGAGGGAGTAGCTGTTGCGTTAGCACTCTAAAAAAAGCCAATAATGCTTCGACCACTATATTTCGTACTAACCAATGTTAAATCAAATGTAAAAGTTGACGCCTTTACCAAATAAAAATAAAAAAAAATAAATAATAGACAATAATATCTATAATTTATTATAATAAATGTTAGGTTTTCGGCAAAAATTAATTCAACCTATGATAGATATTACTAAGACTAATAGTAAATTAATTTACTATAATATAGCAGTATGAGTATATAACTTCCATAGAATATAGTATACTTAGTAATATAAGCTGATAGACTGTCTCCGTTCAAAATCGTTTTTCGTATGCAATGATTTATCGTTGAATTCTGCAAATTTAAGATTTGATTTTTACTTTAAGTCAATGGTGAGATATATAGATATATTATTATATTATATATATATAGATACATTCGACACCTACTAACAACAGAGCGGTTACCTATTTCCCCCTTTTTTTTATTTTAATTTCAAAATATGTTTTGCATGCCTTGGAATACTTTCTTAGTACTTACCCATTTGGTATCGCTATATTTTATCTGTGAGACAAATGTTTAAACCTAATCCTCTTATGCTTTACTATACATATATATATATATATATATATATAGGTACCTATTTTATTTTGCAGTCCGTAAAACGGTCTTTAAAGATCTTCCATGTTATATTGTTTTTGACGTTAAATTTTGCTTGGAACTATCATATACGTTGATCGCTTCCAACGTACACTTATAAGTAGACACAATTAACATAGAATGCTATTTATTACAATTTGTCCAGTAGTGATCGCATCAAGTGATCACCGCTGAAGAACCCTTTTCCTTATACATTCCTATCTCTTATATATTACATTTTAACCTATATAGTTCTGTTGCTACATCTACTAAAACTTACTGACTAAGACTTAATACTAAATTTTGTATACAACAAATATGTTTTTTTAACCTAGTTCATAGCTTTGGTATTTATGAATTATAACATATGCATATTAAAACAGAACATACTCAAATTACAAGACTTAACGCAGAACTGCAACTTTGTATTCTTTAGATTTGCCAAAATCATAATACATTATAAATCATTAATTACGAAAGGAGGTATTATTCAGGTCATATTCAAAATTGCTCTCCTAAACAATTTAATATTTTAGAATAGAATTTTTTGATTTTGAGCTCACAAAATAGTGTTAATTATTATTATAGCTTAATTGATATTTGATTCGCATTTTCGGAATTACGAAAGTCAATTTATTTTATTTCTGCACATTACATATAAGAATGTAAAATATAGTATGTATTAAAAAATACTAAATAGTGAAAGTTAACAGTTATGACTTATGGTGTGCCTAATTTTTAACCTTTTAAAGTTAAAATCATAAAGAAAAATTTATAATTTTTTGTTATAAAAATTTTGATCGAAGCAAATTACTGAAGTAGTACCTACCTAATTCTACACTGCCGATTGCCAAGTGCCGACGTGTTCGAATAGTTCACTGTTATGTATATTTTGTATGTATACCTGCACCTTTAATGTATAAATTCGTTTTTATTTGATACAATAGTTTGAAAACTTAACTTTACACGAGTATTTGGTTTCTACAAGTGTCCGAACATTTCCTTTATTTGTACTTGATTTTTGATTACATTTAATTTCTCTGTAGGTTTTCTATCTTCAGTTATATTGTGGGTACAAGTTGTCAAAATAGCATGTCGAATCGGGATAAGTTTCTAAATCAGATCCGTTTTTGTATCTTCTATTTTGCGACTGGTGTAAAAGGAAAATATAACTTGCAGGACAGGTTTATTTGAAATCACTTGTTGAGGAGCAACCAGTTTTGCGGAATTAGACCAAGCCCGGAAACTGGTCACTACCGTTGGTCCGAAAACAAACAACTGAATAGTCTCTGCATAGACGCAGTCTGTTGACGTTGTCACTTCTGGAGTGAAATATTTGTACGTTTTTCAATTATTATGTTTGTTTGTGATTAAACGGAAGTAATTAATTATTTTTTTCATACAAAGCCGTTTACAGTTCATATTAGAAGCTGACTTGATTGCGTTATTACAACAATGAGGTAAATATTTGAAATAATCGTGTTTACTATTTCGTAGCAAATTTAATAGGCACCTATTAATTAATGGAATATAATATTCCTTTATATTTAGAATTAGACTTTTAATTAATACCATAATTTACAACTGAATGTAATCATGTAAACTACTTAAAATTCATTAAAAATTGATAATTTTTGTGAAGTCAAATGATTTAAAAGTTATATTAATATCATCTCGTAACTGTTAATAATTAATACACATATATGTACTAGATAGTAGATAAACCGGTGGTTGGTGTTTGCCCTCGTCAATTCCCGCCCGCCTATTATTTACTATCATACTCTCAAAGCACTGTTATATTTTTTCCTAGTTGAAACTTTTAAAAAATAATTAAGAAACATTGTTTAGGTAGAGACGTAGGGTACCTATTATTATATTTTATATCACAATAATATTTTTAAACAACTTTTTAGATTTTGAACGGGGCGATGAATGTATTGGTTAACATAATGTACGTGTGTTAAAAAAAAAATCGTTGTGCCTGATGACACTTTTTTTAGTAGAAAATAAAATAGAATAAGCACTTTTTAAAATAATAAAAAAAATAAATAAATAAATTATGTACTTATGACTAGCATTTTAGTTCCTTAAAAATGTAAAAAATACAATTATGATACAAAAACTTAAAAAAATACTTAAAATCGGTAACATCGGGTATCGTAAACAGAGAAACCATCCATTGATGATGCTCCATAGCTTGAAAAGATAAGTTTTAATTAGATAGTAAAAAGGTCTCTACGCCATTTACGCTTAAGTCTTTTGTGGGGATTGGCAGAGATAAACAAGAAGATATCATTCATGAATAGATTTCCGTGATTCAGAAGGTGAGCATGAGCTCTTTAATATTTTTTTATATTATTTATTGTATTTTTGCCACATCAGCTACAAAGGGTACCTATGGGAAGGCCGTGGCAATTTATAAAATACTGTATGTAATCGACTGATAAATCCAAAATTCACATTATTTTAAAATCAGATCACGATATGTTACTAATGGGTACATATATAGGTATATTATTAGTACAAAATGAAAAAATTCTTAAAAATGAAAAAAATGACATAATACACTTAAAACGTTAAAAAAATTTCATAAAATTTCAACGAAATATGGAAAAAATGTCCTAAAAAATTCCTTGTTTAAATATTATGTACCTGAAACACGTTTTTAGCTTGGGAAGCTATCATCAAGCAATCAAAAAAAAAAAAAAAAAAAATGCAGATGCATTGAAATTTGAGCTCTGCTGGTTAGTATAGTTAGGTAGTATATGTCGGGTATTGTACGCTGAATAAATCTGAACTCTTGTTTATTATTTATACATTTTAATCATTTGAAATATTATTATTATTATATACATACATATACGGAATAAAATATAATATACACATACACTTATATATAAATTATTTCTGGCCTTTCTACTAGTATTATCTATATTTTATCATTTCTATATTTTTCAAAATATGTATAGTATAGTATAGTAATTTTTCTATGTAATTAAAAAAAAATATTAATTATCTCAAATTACTTCTGAAATGATTAAACCTGTTCAACTTAGTAAAACTATTACAATTAGATTTGCATACGATAAATTTTTATCGAGAAATGTAGTAAAAATGCTACACGTGAGTAAAAAGTTTGAATTAATATGATATGAAAGTTATATGTGATATACCTATATATAAAATAATGATTTTATGCATTCCACTTATTAAAAAGTGAAACGAAAATAAAAACGTTTAGGGTATTGAATGAATTATAATGAAAGTGTGTAGAGCTAAAACTATAAAGTCGATAAATCATAAACAGGATTGACTTAGGATTGTATATATATAGTGGGAAAGTAGTTCTCAGTGATTAGTGATTATATGATTTTTTTTTGCTTTTACAATATTTTGAAAATAATATACTAAAAGATGTTGTTGCAGTATTATTTATAAAATAACACGTTAACAGTGCTACTGTAACATAGACGACTGTCTGAACATGAGATGATTTGAATCAGTAAGTATATACGTATATGGTTGGTAATAGGTATACATATCTAATAGATAGGTACGATAATATACAAGTATAGGTACCTAGGAATAAAAAAAATGTACAAGATAATCGTATATTTTAAAACAGTTTTATTTTATGTATGGTATACCTATATATTATAGGTATATACGATTTATATATAGCAGGGTTGGCCACTCGTTTGGTGGCTCTCGTCATATTAAGAAAAATCAACATCTACTTATTATTATTATGAATTTATTTTTAAATTTAAAATTATTAAATGTATTTATAAACATTTTGGCTCTTGATATCATTGTATTTATTCATATGGCTCGCGAACATATTTATTTAATAATGAACACCCTTAATGTAGAATGATTTACCAAAAATCCTCACCCCTTTTTTTCTTCAATTATGGAATTATTCAAAATCTAATTTTTGGAATTTTAAAACATACTTAAAGACCATATTTTAAAATTCTCGTGATTTTTTGTACTACTTAAAGAATGACCTGTAGAAATACAAACTTCTGATTTTCAAATGCGAACCCTTCATTTCTACTGTAAATTATTTAGTGAATAATTTTTCTAAAGATTTTACATATCAAAATCAAAATTCAAATTAGTAGTTTTTGAGTACTAAGAATAATAATTAAGAAATTCTTTGAAATTTTGAATTAGGTACTGTGTTATATATTAATCAGGTACATTAAAACTGTTAAAAAAAATTATCCACTTAACAATTTACAGTAAAAAGGGGAGTTATCGTTTGAAAAACAGAAAATTGTATCGCTACAGGACACTTTATCAGTATGTACTATAGTACAAAAGATCTCAAGGAATTATAAAAATAATGTTTAAGTATATTTAAACATTCTTGAAATTAGAATTTGAATAAATTCATTATTAAAGGAAAACATAACAAAATATACAAAATTGAAAATATTATGAATTAAATCAATATATTTATATTATCTTTTACGGATTGTACATATTCTTAATGAATATTAAAATCAAAAAATGTATAAAATATTTGAATATATCTACATTTTTTAAGACAGCAATTAGTAAATTATATAAGTATACCAGGTGATCCATTTATAAGTGTTGACACAATATTTTGAAAAGTTTTAACTTTTTTGAAAATATTATTTTTAATTTGATGTGATTTTAAATAGTATGTCAGAAAAAAAATATTTTTTTCTATTTTTTATCGTTTAACATTTTCAAGTTTTTATTTTTTAAGTAACATAGATTTTTAATTTCATATTCCAAAGCAGAATATTGTTCGAAATATTTCAATCTATATAATCAAATTTCGGATAAGTAGTTCATTAGTTATAAGTATTTAAAATATAGATTAGCATAGTAGTAGAGATTATTTAGCGGGGTACGTCTGTACTACTCTATTCTGTTTTTTAAAACGTCAAATGCTTATAAAGTTTATAACTAATTAATTAATTATTCAAAATTTGTCTTTGATTAAATTACTCCAAATAATATTCTATGTTTTGGTGTCATTTAAAAAGGCAAAAAACTTAAATATTTTAACGGTAAAAAATGATAAAAACATCATTTTTTTTCAGAAATGTTGTTTTTAAAATATAACATTAAATAATTTAAAAAACAAATGTTTTCAAAAAATTTAAAACTTTTCGAAATTATGAGTGTAAACACTTAAATGGATTACTCTGTATATTGAAACCCACAAGTGAAGATTACCGTTTGCAGTATTTTAATTGTTGGATCATTATTTTTATAATTCGTTAATACTATTTATATTTACGGTTTTGCGAAATAATTGATAAAAACCGATACGGTGTACTGTGTGTTTCAGCATAATTAAATTGTGGATCGTAGTGGTTTCCAGTTTAGCCGTCGGTAACTGTGCCGAGGAGAGTAGAAAGATCGACGAAGTGCAGTATAAAAATCACCGGACAGCGTCTGTCGGAAATGACACGTTGCAGAATCACGCAATGTTGCATAAGAAGTATCCGGTGTATCCGGCGCAGGTTTATGCCAACCTGTCGAACATCAGGGATTTTGGAGCGGTTAAGCTGAACGTGGAACAGCAGCTGCCATCGAGGACCACGGAAATGCCAATGGACGTGGTACGAGTGGTCTTCACCGCGACGACTTCGAGCAAGAGGAAATCGCTGCAGGATGCTACCACTGGGACAACTCCTATTCCTGGCTCGATCGCTCCAGCTGCAGGTTCCGTTTACAGGACTGTAACGCCGTCTACGTACATCGTGACTGCTAGAAACGTCGCGATGTCCGCCGACACCAAAGACTCGTCGCACAAGTCACCCATTTATTCGGTACCTCAGTTCGGGGCCGAAGTCAAGTACGCAACCTCGACGGTAGAGATGGACTTCCGGGGAGCTCCGACAATAACCGGAGACGAATCGAGGATCACGACAAAAACTAATGGTACAAAAATCAGGCGGGTCTTAAAAAAACAAAACCAGACGGCGCAGTCGTCGCTTTACTTAACCGCCACCCCCGGCGCACAAGTGTCACCCCAGTTCGTTAGTAATCAGCGAAATTTGACCGCGTTCGCCGTCAGCGCCAAGGCAAACACCACCGCGGTAGCGTCGTCGAAACCGTTCGCGACCGTGCTCGTACCCAAACACGTCTTGGACGGCGGAGTTATGTACCAGCAACAGCAACAACAGAAAGTGGTGGTACGCGATCACGCGCAGCGAGAAGACTCGTTTCGGCCAATTGTGCCACCAGTATTCACGCCATATAAATCGCCTAATGCCGGCATCGACACGAACAGCATCGTCGATAACAGATGGATTTCGGGCAAGCAAAATGAACAGCATTTGCACCGGGCAACCGCCGCGACAGTCGTCCCAAAGTTGAGCAATTACGGATTCGTGAAACCGCTTACATATAAGGTGGAAGAATACGTTTCGGGTGACGTGCAGCCATCCGTCACACTCGACCGCGGTTACAGTAGCAAACAGAACAAGTCGGATAAAATTTCAATAATTTCTCAAAAACAGGATTCCGAAAATTTGCAAAAGCGGCAGTCATTATCGTCGTTCAATAAAAATGTATCGAAACACGTCGGTCCGCCAATAAAAGGAGAATCATTGAAATATGGAATCGTTGAACCGGCGGTAGGACAGTTTGACAGTGGAAGAGACCCGCAGCAGTACCGCGAGTTCTATCAGGCCACCGAGTGGCCAGCCGCGGTTAAACACGAGAAATTCAATGCGAAATCACCGCAGAATTCTGGATCGGTCCGCGGGCCGGTACTGATGTCGGAACCACTACCCAAGGAGTACTTTAACGGCCCCTCCTCTCCGAGCCCGTCCCAAACGGAATCCAGTGGCCCGGAGTTCGTGATGGGTGATCTGAACCCCAAGGACGTGTTGAAATCGCTCCTGAATGATATGCTCAAATCCAAACAACAGGCCGAGATCAAGTCTAAGACGCCTCCCACTATGGATGAAATCATTGACTCGTATCTCAACGCCAAACAACCAAACGTAGATCCCATGCTGGAGGACACTTTCAAAATACAAACAGGTGAGTCCGACCAATTGGTGTATAGTAAATAGGATACGTTTACCTGTATTTAATGATAATATAATATCTTCATTATTCATACTATATGACACTGCACGTAGGAATTTAATTAAATATTTGATTTTCTAACAGTAACAATAATTATGACCTAATACTGATATAGTGGCAGAAAATCTGTTTTCAGTTAGCCTGCAATAATATTGAATAATAGTTTAATATAAACTTTTAGAATAGTATAAAACCATACCGTATTGAAATAATTGGTATTAAACGCCATCATGGTTAGTAAAATTTAAAACGTTAATTTGAAGGGTTCTGGTGTTGTAGGGGGGAGGGGCAGGAATCAGTATCGATTTTAAAACAGGTGTCCTGTAAATATTTGAGGTTAAATTGGGACTGTAAAATGACATTAAACATTCCGCTTTTGTACTAATTCTTAACAATTCATTTTAATTTTTCTATAAAACATGTACTTTGAAATTTTGATTGTACTGTGCGTCTGTACTTAAACTTATTTAGTTTAGTTATTATGTGTTAAAATTATATTTTTTACTATTATGAACATTTTTTTTGTTATGGTATCCTCAAAATAAACTTTAGAGAAACCTGTTATCTGATAACCTTACTGTTCATATGTATATTCATATTATATAGTACCTCCATAATAATCGAAATGACGGGAAATGTTTTTTGTGAAAAAAGTGGTTGATCTAGAGATAAAAAAAATAATCTAAAAATAAACTATTTTTTTAATACATCAATTTATAAATATGTCATTTGAACGTTAGGTTAGGTTTACAAAGTACCTATATATACAATATTTTTTTATTTAGATCTATAATATAAAAATCAATTATGATTTATCGTTTTTTACGTATACACAATGCGCAACGTACGTCAAATTATTACAACAGTGTTTTCTTACAATCTTGGAAATTGATGATAAATTATTTATTTTGATATATTCGGTATACGCTAAGAATCTTTATTTTAAAAACAGCGTATATAGTTATATGGATCGTGTGATTTCCTAATCACGATAGAAAAAGATGTAATATAAACGACATAGTGAGGCCGGAAATTCTATGCTTAGTGATGTTAATTTATGTAATACACCGATACATGCTGCAGTAAGCTGTACGCCTATACCTATAGAATTATTTTATACAATTGAATATGGACTTATTAAACAAAGTCAACAAAACTGAAAAACTATACTCTTTTTACATACACTTGAACCTAGATGTAACATGAGCTGGAGTTGAGATGGTTGAGTAATCAAGTCCAAATTTTTGTAGATTATGTAATTTGCGTAATTAAACCAAAATATGTAGAAAACGTATATTATAATATATTGCATAATGAAAAATTAAATTTTATTATGTTTAAATACTCATAGTATTATACCTAAAAAGTTTAAAACACGTATTATACAAGGTAAAAAATACATTTTCAATTCATAGCGATAATAATTAAACATTACATTTTTTTAACTACAAGATGATTTGCAAATGTTCGTGATTTAGATGAAATTTGTCAAAATTTGAACTTAAAACACTTACAAAATTGTGTCTATGTATCTTTAATATTTTTAATCTGCTACTATAACAACTTATGAGTTATTAGGAAGCTTTTTGATTGACCTAAAAATTGACAATAATTTTAAAAAACTAATAAAAGTTGAAAAAATCTTATTTCTATAAATAGCTCAAAAAATGACAAAATGTTATGGTGTTTAAAAAATTCTAATTTTAACAGTTTTTTTTTTAGTAACACTAAAAAAAAACAAAATTTATTTTTTCAAAATCTGGTTTTGCTTAAATATTTTCAGTTTTTTTAAATTTTTTTTCTTGGCACTTCTAAAAACACAATTTTGACCTTTTAAACGCACCGACTAGATTCACTTTTTCACCAGAAAATATAGTGGTGTTAACAACTCCATACTGTTGTTGAAAATCGAAGCATTATTTCGACTATTTATTGTGTAGACAGAGACAGACACAAAAAAAAAACGCATATCATTGTAAAATCAATACATTCATTGCTCCGCTTAGAATCTTAAACGGGATAAAACGGTATAGTAAAAAAAAATAAAAAATAAAAAAAAATGTATTTTTATATTTATTAATTGTTACTTCTATACTTATTATAATAGCCATTCTCATCGAACTAGTCTTGTCCTAAGCGAAGTTAGCCGAAAACGACATTTTTACGGTACTTTGGTCTATTTGTTATATGGTTGAATTAACAACTAGGAAATTTATTATTTTTTGTTGAAATAAATTTACATAAATAATATGTAAAAACTTATTATTAACATTTTATAATTATAAAATCAGGTGAAAAAAAAATTTAATTAAATGAATATTGATTAATATACATACTTCGCAGCACAATTCTGTGAAAATGGTAAAATATAATAACTATAGGTACTTATACGGTGTTATTACATTGGTTTACGTTCATGAAACAACTATATAGGTAACGATTGAATTTGTATAGGTATACTTAATATTATTATCTAGACAGGAATACAATTAAATATCGCACTGTTTTTCTCTGCGATTCAATTCAGTTTAAATATGTAGATACCAACAGCTGAAATTCCAAAATTCATTCATGTAATATGTAAAATTCTTCTCATTTCATTAAAATAATGTAATCCGTGTACGTTTTTAAACACATTGAAATTAATTCATTGTACTTATTTACACGAGTACATAACATTTCATTCACTATATTGACTATGTTATCATGTCTTTCCTACTGTCTTAGCGACCACTTATATGCACGTGTAAAGAAGATATATGTTATTTACACAGAAATATTGTTATGGCTATAGATAGCCACAATTCCATTAAATTTTAGCTGCAGGAAAACTAAAATATTGTTGGCTACAATAGCTTTTAAATTTCCCAGAAAGTATCTATCTACAACACCGAACTTTTCGTTCACAATATTCGCACACACAATTTCTTCACGATGACCATTTATCTTTTTATCAAGACGGTACGACCAGCAAAAAGTATGGTATCTATTTTATTATTTATTATTCTCAATGATATTGTTCAAATGACAGACACTTTAATTAATTTAAAATGAAGAACAATAGTGTATATATAGGCATTGCTAACCATGTGGCCCACAGAGATTAGTTGTGCTTGTTGGTACATATCGGAAAATGACCAAAATATACCGATCTCTACTGAAAAATATTACAGAAGCAACGATGGAGTAAAATGATACAATTTTACGGCCTAAAAATGTTAGACTATGCATGAGTGTGTACTTTTGCACCCCCTGAAATTATAACGCCTGTAAGTAAACTATCGTCTCTGAGCTTCTTGTGTCGGTGGGTACATAACACGATATACCTATTTACCGATTAAAATCTTAAAATGTTTTATAATTTTCTTATACCCCGGAGTCAAACTGAATTTTAAACGCACCACTACCGACGACGATATTGTGGCGTTCTTAACGTTTTTATACCATAGAAACTGGTTCACCTAGTTTTCACACACCTGATACGTATTTTTGCACGTGAAATATAAGCACAATCTTACAGCGAGATATGCAACTTAAGAGTAATATATTATATGACGTACTTATGTATACGAGTTCAAAACAACCTGCAGCGATATCTGCTCATCATATCAGGTTCCAGTGTCATTTTTCATGCGCAAGCGGTCAATCACAATTTCATTGTACACAACCCGTTTGCTCGATATATATTATAATTTATTTCATACGTATTTTTACGTGGACTAGAGTTACCTTTAATACAGTTTATAATTTAATATTATAATCCACAGAATAAAAATAAACTTATTCGTCGCAGGATCTCTTCAGTGTTTACGATCCATCTCATACGTATCCATTGTTGAGTTATTTATGTTCATTCTTTTACCTATTGGGAGAAAGCGTTAGCCTGCTGTTTTCCAAAATTCATATAAATAATTCGTACTTTGAACTTCAATTTTTTTTTTAGGGTTTATCGTCTTTTGAAAAATCACATAAATAAAGAATATATCGTGTTCGTGTTATTTTTATTTTCTCTAAATTTGTTTTTTTAAAAACACTATATATATATATATATATATATATATAGTTAGTAGTATCTTGTTGTATACTCCATATACATATTGTTTACACATGATCGGAGCAATTCGATAGGAAACTTTAAGAATTCCTAAACCCCCTCCTATTTTGAACACACCTATATAAAGTGCACAGCTTCAAATAACATTGAATTTTAATCTTACTCGGGTCTCAGATGGTGATTAATAAAAGAAAAAAGTTTCAAATAATATATTATACATTAATACCTTATTTCTTATGGTTTATACTTATATTATTATGGTGGCTACAAAAATGTTCATACCTACTTAGTTTAGTTTTCAGCCACAATCACCGTATAAATGTAGGTACCTAATATAGGTATATTAATATTATAGGTAGGTACACGCAATACACTAACCAAATATATAAACGGTAATAAATAATAATCAGGAATTGAATTTACTAGCAGTTGAATATTTTTACTTAGGTACCATTAGAAAAAGCTTAAGATATTTTGTAATATAAAAATTATAATTAAAAATATGATTTTTAAATTTTTTTTTATTAATGGTATTTTTTTAATTTCTTTTTTTTTAATATTACTTAAATATTTTATGAATTTACGATCTTATATTTTATTTAAAATTTATATCTACATATCGCTCTTCTGTCGTCGGGATATTCACGTAATTTTTTAGTCAATTTTTAAATATCGGTTTTATTTTTATTACTTTTTTATTCTTCATTACAAATATTCTATATTTGGTACTATTGTACTTTCACGGAATTATAATATATATTTTCAACATTTCCTTATACAGTTATACTCAAACTAAAGTTCACACTCACACTTGACGTTAGTCGATAATTTTTTGAATATATCTTGTGATTTTTATTTACATAATTTCATTACTTTCAAATTTAATATCACATACCAAGTGGACCAGTTTTTTGATAGGAATTTATTTATTAAACTTAATTTATGAAGAAAATTCAATTTTATTTAAATTGTTTCTATTAAATTTATTTGATTTAAAATATCATATTTAATAAAAATAAAATAATGATGCGTGACGATATAAATGTAGAATTTAAAATGAAGTTTCTATAATACTGGTTTTAATGATTTATAGGTACAGTAAAAATCGTTTATAAAACATTCAACAACAGTTACAGCAAATAAGTTATCGAATACCGAGATACTTTAATCATTCATAATATATTCATGCAGTTCCGATAGAAATCTTTTAAAGGAAGTGCACATTAATTAGCTTATAATTTTTTCGTTCGATAAACCTGTTAATTTATTATTTGTAATCGAGTAATTTGTTGTGTTAATAAGTTCTATTGAAAAGGAGTACATTAATTTTTTCAAGAAAAGTGAAACAACTCAAAATAGTAAATAAATAATATGAAAATGTATGTGTTTAGAGTTCTTCGGGTCGTGAAAGGTTGTGGATAAAGGATTTTCGAATCAAAGTAAAGGCTTATAAGCTTAAGTGTTAAACTAAAAAAATATTATTGAATTTCGTACGATTAAAAGACTGAACAAATTTTTTACATGCTCGTCGTACGGGGTGAAAGTAGGCCCATTAAATATACATTTACTTATATCTATCCATTGTTATATATATTTATAATTAACAGTCATAACGACTATCGTCGTCTACTGATTCACGGTCTGAGAATTTGTATAATGTTATGCTTGGTCTATTGAATTGCTACCTACTGCTATTATGTCATTTATTAATTAATTGGAATTAATTTATATTTTACCCGAACTATATATCTTATGGAAAATTATTTTATATTTTCGAGTATTTGTTTTTTAGTAGCTACACGTACATTGAAGACGTGTTATACGAACATTTGGTGCTCAAGAATCAAGATTAACGGATAACGATATCAGTCCATTGATACAAATTATATACAAATATAATCTAATATCAATTAATTTTTAATAACGTTTCTCATAACATTCCTATACAATATAAAATATTGGCCATATAAATACATGTATACCAACCATTCAATCGTTTATCAATTGGATTCCATAGAAAAAGAATTATACCTAGGTAAAGAGATATCATTATAGGCAATAGGGTATACAAAATCTTGTTATTTTTACTCTAAATAAATATAGGTTTTAAAATATTCAAATGGAGTTCTTTTTCAGCACCCCGGTAGGTTAGGTTAGGGAAATGGATAATATTAATGCTTAAATAACAGTCATAAGAAACGATCTTAATTAGATCCATAAATAGTTATAGCCCATAATAAGTAAGTGTATCGTATTATAGTACTTTTACTTTTGGACAGCATTTCTTATAAAACCTTTGAGTATATAGGTGTTAAATTATGTTACGAATTTTATTATAATAATAATTATTTATTTATTTACGGAAATAAATTAAATTTACAAGATAAATGAACACATATATTTAACATTCACATTATTATTTCGTATTCAAAAATACCTAGTTTATTATTATAGATTATACATAGATAATGACAAACATACCGTGACTAAACACAAAATAGTTTTAACAAAATATTAATTAAGAATATTTTTAACGGTGCTTAATGTTTATGACGTATAGGTAAACATCCTAAAATTACATTAATTATTTGTGTGCGTGCAAAATCTCTGTGGTAATTTTGTTTTGTGCGAAGTTGTACATTTTTAATTAACTTACAAAACACAAAATAACATGATACAAATATACCCATAATATAATTGTTATTTGGTAACGATCCTTTTTTATATGCACGTGATACGTATTGCCGACCTAATTTACATTTATCACGACCTTGAACGTGATCATGACCACAATATCGAGAAAAGCTGCTCTAGGCTAATGCTACATATTTGGCTTTGGCTTTCACGTTAATTGGACTGTCAATACTTCGTAAGGAATTTATCAACAAGACAAACAATACCTATTCCGATATAACAATTCATATATATATGATGTATATTATATTAATTCACTGTAGGTGAAAAAAACAATTATTTATTAATTTATAATTCATGTTTCATTCCTTTGTTTGGAATTTGGATTAGTTGTTCTCCAGCTATGCGGGAATTGTTCGGAAAACCTTAGAATATATCTTTAAAAATTCAAACGATCCGCTTACGCCGTGTTGCGAAACGATGATCGGTATTTTAAAATGTATTGTTTAACTGTATAACGTTAATAAAATATATGGAATGGATGTGAAAATATTGAAATCATTAAACGGTTAATTTAATTATAATTAGAGAATGGATTTATATACAATTAAAACTCAATATATTCCTAAAACATAAACAAACGAACCGTCGACAAAGCTCATCCAATTGGAACCTCATACTCTCAGTAAAAATATGTAAAAACATAAAAATCACGTCTCTAATTATTATGCATCTACTAATATATTATATATTATTATGTAGAAATTGAAAAATACAATGGTAGTAAATATATAAGCAACTATATAATATGTACATTGAAAAATATTCAACGATTTCGCTTCACGCACATCTGCCATTGTTCGTGACAGATTGATCTACATTATAGATACGATTATTGTAATAAGACGTGATTTATTTTCTTAACAGTTAACATAATATTGATTCTTAGTGCACGATGTCTCAACGACAGCCGGGTCTTCCGATCGTTCCGTGTTCTGTGCATGAATTGTAAACATATTACAATATTTAAATATTATATTCTAATGGTCAATAATAACCACCGCACGTATTCGATTTTTCTAATCACGCCCGTGCAATTTTTCAGATATGAACTGCAACTTGCGGTCGACCAAGTACATTACCGACGGACAGTGCGTGTCCACCAAACCCGTGGTGGAAGCCGTATGCGCCGACCGCTGTCTTGTTGCGGCCAATTCGTTGAGCCAGAGACACCGATCTTCTTCGTCAGACAACGCACAGGTATACATATATATATATGGGCGTAGATTGGAGCTGATAATTATATCAAGACGTAAATTAAGCAACTAACGTTAAACGACTAACGATATTTCCGATCAGATCAGACCGTGGTATGCGATATATGCTAAAGAAAATAACGTTAATGCCCATTGTGTTCGGGCAATTTAGCAATATTTCCTAGGTAACGATTAATAACGATAATTCCGGCATTCTTCAGCCATATTTGATAAAAATGTTTATTGAATATTATTATGGCTTGTCGAATTAGAAATGGCCGTTGGGCCTACGTTGTAAAATCGATTTATCTAAATATCTAATCATTAGGTACTAACAATAACTTACTTTCGGGCTTTGTAATGTGTCGACGACGGTCGTCCAGAGAAGTAAATGATATAGCTGTTCGTATGTATTTAATGTAATTTGTGATATTTTCTGTTTATTATTGTGTGATTCATTTTTTCAATTTGATGATTTTCTAAAATATTTGTACAAACTTTATTTTTTATAACGTGTTTACAATTTGCAAATAGCTACGTTATTGATAATGTGCCCAAACATATTACGCTCCATTGTGCACCGTTGTTTTACATTTCTAACCCGATTTAAATATTTTGTTGAACATAATTATCAACATTGTCTACTACTACCTACTGGTAGGCTTCTTGGGGGTGTCAAAAATTGAAAATTCTGAGTATTCGTTTAACAATTGGAAAGAATTAACAAAAAATAAAGTAAAAATCGGAATATTTAGAAAAACCCGTTTTTAAAATATAAAAATCAATATAATTTGCTGTACCTAATTCAAAAATGAATAACCGCAAACTTAAAAATTAAAAATATATTTTTGTAAGTATTTTCTCGATATAACATTTGTTTGATTCATTTGTGTAATTTATAGACATTTAAAATTTTCGAATTTTGTTAGTTTTTTTCTCATAAATGTGGATAAACATTTTTGACCTTGGTCAAAAATCTTAAAATGTGGAATGTTTACTATAAACTATTCTTTAGCAATTTATAAAAACAAAATTCATAGGAATATGCAACTTGTGTAATATAATATGTAACTAATTTCTACAAGCGTTCGAAGGAATAAAATGTTGACAAAATTCGTGTGAATGTCGAAAATGTGCAAATTATTTTGTAGTTAAAAATTCATCAAATATTTTCAGTTTTGATAGCTAAATCTTGAAAATGCATTTAAAGCGTGTTCCAGTATTATATTACTCTTTATGTTATAAAATAGGTGGAAGCTCTGCAGTGCGCCGACGGTGACGTGAAAATGATTCGCGTCCAGCTCAAGTGTCGGGACGGGAACATGTTCAACAATGTCATAAAGGTAGTAACCAACTGCCGATGCAAATTGCACCAGACACAACCGCAAATGAGAAAGAACTCGTTGAGTATGCAACACTCCATCATCAATCCAGACATTATGGCTATCGCTGCCGGTCATTTCTGATTACTGACCACTCAAATATCATTATTATTATATGCGTAGTGCATTCACAAGTGTATTAGTGCATTACACTTCGTGAATTGCTTACGAATCCTGAGCTTGGTCATCGTCTGTCTCTATAAAAATTTATTTATTTAATTCTAGTCTCTAAACACTTAAAAAAAAAAAAAATGTATATTCATTATCATTGTTGTTGTATTATTTATTTATTCAATAAAATACTTTTCGTACGTAATAATATATATTTATATATAAATTAATCACATCGAACATAATTATATATAATATGCAAAGGGTTATATCTAAATGTAATAATAAAATAAAATAAAAATAAAAACACAAGTGGAACAATTCGCGAGCGTTTTTTTTTCTTCAAACGAAAACATCATATTTTTCACCGATAGTGTGCCGCGGTTATCCTGAGTCCAGTGGACTCTCGGCCGATGGACGATATCTGACATATATTGCACACCTTGCCCCTGTGCACAGGTTGGTAAGACGCCGAGCAGAACGGGCACTTCACCTCCTCCTTGCCTTTATAGATGGGCACGAACGAGTAGGCGCATATCGAGAACGGGTTGTGTTGGTCGTAGGCCACCTGCAGCTTGTTGACCGGGTTTAGGTCGCAGGCCTGCAACATTTTGCGCGCCTGCTGCGCGACGTCAGCCCGCGGGCCCAGTTCCAGCAGCCGTTTGGCGAACGACGCGGCCGTGCTGAGGTTACCGATCTTGTAGAACACGTTGATGGCCGTGCGCAGAGTGAGGATCTTGTGCGACATCTGCAGGTCGCAATGCGTGAAATACGCAACCATCTCGGCGATACGCTTCTGGTCGTCCGCTGTAGCCTTCGGGTGCTCCTTGCGGGCCGTCTCCATCACCAGCCCGACCAGGTACTCCTTACATATGTGTACCAGCTGCGCGACCTCGTTCACCTCCTGTTTGGTGTCCACGCACAGCAGCGGCACGGCTGCCAGTATCGACCGGAACTTGGTAACCGTTTCCGGAAATTTGCCGGCCGTCGTCAACTGATAGCACGCCTGTAGCTCCCCGAGCAGTTGTTCTAGCTTCACGTCCAGTACGGGCTTGCTGCTGTGACCCTTTCCACCGCCGTCTTTCCAGTTGCGGTCGGGGTACACGAACAGCGACGGGTGCGTGGGCAGCGGCGTGTACGATGTGCAAGATTTGAGGTACGACTCCATGAACAAGCTTTTGAGCGGCCCGAAATTGGTGACACCGATCTGCTCGTTGAGCAGCCGGAATGCGTTCTCGAAGTTGCCCGACTTGATGTGGTCGATGGCCAGCTGGCTGTTGACCGACCACGCAAGTGAAGGGCAAGAGGCCGGCTGCGGCGCGATGAAATAGTCAGAGTCTTGTTGTCGAGACACCAGCACTTCCGGCGGAAGTTCCACCTCTTCGTCACCCACGTCCCAGCCGTTCTCGCCACCACCGTCCGCTGCGGCTGCCGACGCAGCTTCTTCTTCGGCTTCCGAATGCGTGGGTGAAATGCGTCCTTCGAGTCCCAGGTCCGCCTCGGCCCCCCAACCCTCTTCCTCAGCACCCACGTCCTCACCGATCGCCGTGTCGATGAGCCCCGAAGCCTTACCCGCCGACAGTATGGCGCCCTCGAAGAAACCTTTGGACACGGTCAACAGGGGCCAGTTGGACTCGGCCTGGCTGACTGGTGCGGGAGGTCGGAGTAGCGTGGCGCCGGCAGTCACCGTCGGCAGGTTAACTTCGTAGCCCTCCTTGATGGTCTCAGCTTCTGCGTCCAGGCCGTGGGTGATGGCTGTCAGGTAGGCGAGCGACTTGTGCCCCAATTCATTTAGTATCTTGATCCTTTCGTGACAGTCGCCCAGCAGTAGCGCTCCCTGGTAGTGCCCTGACACGTCCTTGCGTATTTCGGCGATTTTCATCATTTTCCTCAGTTTGTCCAGGTTACCGGTGATCAGATACAAAAATGATAGCTTGTCAAAGTTCTTTGTCCTTTGATAGCACATTTCCACTACCTGATGGTTACCCTGGAGCAACGCGGACTGGCCCAGTTGTTCCCAACACGCCTTGTCGTCCAATGTTCTAGCTGCTTCTAAAGCAATGTCTATATTTCCACACTCCAATGCTAATGAGAATCTGGTTTTGTTGTCTTTGACAAAATGTAATGCTACTTCTGGATAACCCTTCTGTTGTAAGTATGCTATTATGGATTGTCCAATTAACCGATCATTCCTGACTATGTGCAACACTTCTTCATACTTTTGTTTAATGAGTGCCAATTTAAATTTGTATTCTGTCGTATCAATATTTAACACTCTTGGTCGACACTCCCTGTCTAAACAGAACACTTGATTACCACTGACTTTTGTAATATAAATAGGCAGATCTAATGTACGTATAATTCCATAGTCACCACCATCAGGCAAGGCGTATTTAATATGATTACTCGTAGTATATATAAAAGCACCACAATCATCCCATGCACCTGATTTTATTCTGGAATTTTCATGTATAGTACATAAAATTTCTAATTTCCTGTTACATATATAAATATTATGTTTGCACAAAACGGCCAATAAAGACCCATCATTTGCCCATACTACATATCGACATTTGGCTATCTTAGCTTGGGCCAATACTCTTTTTTGTGTAACGTCAAACAATGTCAAATTCTCGGGATCACGCAGTAACAATAAACCAGTACCAGCATAAAAAATTTCATCTATGTTATTGGGTCCTATGTTCTTTTTCGTTAATTCATTCTTTAAATTTTTGACGGCCAACATGTGTGTTTTGTCTAGGACAGCAAACCGATTTCTGGCTATCCAGACAGCCATTAAACCACTAGATCTCTTACTATCAGGTACTTCTGAAACACTATTGTCTGCTGATTCCTTAGGCATTTGATATAAATCATAAGTGCTATTTTCAAGATTTGATGAATTTCTTGTGCATACGAGCATTGCATTTATAGCTGGGTTGTAACTAATACTGTAAATAAGTGTACGTCCACCGCCTCTTAGTTGCATGACAGTGGTCACTTTGTGAGTGGTGAAATCAAGACGATGTAAGAATCTTTCTTTTACATAATATAAGAAATTACCAAATTGTGTAAATGCAGGTCTTTCACGTTCTAACTTGAATATAATCATACCCGAATCATGTCCTGCAGCAAATAAGTTGGAAGTTGGATGTGCGGCAAGTACCCAAAATCGTTCATGTTCACGCCTAAATGTATTGAGACATACCCTCTTTGTCATATCCCAAACACGTATACTTTTATCTTCAGAATTTGACAGAATAAGTTCTTGTTTTGGATGGAACACAACACAAGAAACATTGTTATAATGTCCACGGCATGTGTCCACTTCCCATGCTTTAGAATCATTCATTCTCCATAGTTTAATTTGACGGTCATCAGCACCGGAGACAATAAGTGGCAAAGTAGGATGAAATGAACACCAATTAACACCACGATCATGACCTTCGAGCACATGTTTAACCACAGCATCAGCTTGACCAAATAGATCTGTAGCATTTGGATTCTTTAAATGATCATCGAGTCCCCCAGGACCAGGGGCTACATTTTTCTTGCGTAGTCCAGAAATATCCCAAACACGAACAGTTTGATCCAAAGATGCAGATACCACTAAATCTTCAGATGGATGGAACTGAGCACACATGACATAATGGTTATGACCTGAAATTAATATAATATAAAATATATAATACTTATAAATATTTAAGTATACGGCGTGTAAGGAGTTAGACTATTAGTTAAGTATAAAAGTATGTCAGAGTTGATGCTATGTGTTTCCATTCTTTAACAAGTATGTAAAATGCACAAAATACATAAACACATTTTTTTTTTTTAATGGTTTTTGATTTATTTTAGAGTCAAATCACAAATTACAAAAATTGTAGATAATAATAGTTGAGGGTTTGATGAATTGGTTTTATATTTTATTTAAAATTTGAAAATAATTTTTTTTTTATAGGTAGTTTAAATTTTACACGAATTTCTATTTCTACATTTTTTTGCGACAAGATTTAAATAAAATCATTTTAAACCATACAAATATTATTTTCTATAGATTTTAGCAATTTTGGTATGACATAAATCAAAAACTATAAAAAAATAAAAAAGGATACTTTCATAATTTAATTTTGTCAATATTACACATGGATCTGAGAGAGAAAACAAATTGTATGTCAACTGTTTACATCATCTTAATAATTATAGATGGATACTACTTAGTACTTTTTATTATAACTCAATAAATAAAATACTTATTTAGTTTTAAAAGATATACTTTTTAATAACGTAGTACATAAAGTATAAATTATTAAAATCAATGAAAACAAATAGATTATTTATTGTATTTACCCGTTAAAACACAAATACAAGCACGGCTTTGCCAGTTCCAAATTCTTATTGTCTGATCATCAGATGCACTTAATATCCAAGGGTACTCATGGTGGAACATTGTGGAGCGGATGTAATCCAAGTGACCAAGTAATGTAAATATGCATCGTCGTTGAGTATAATTCCATACTTTAATTTTATAATCATCACCGCCAGATACAAATATAGGTTGCTGGCTATGGAAACTAATACCACGTACAGGTCCATCATGCTCATCAAATTTATCCAATAAGGTACACATACGGTAATCCCATAATTGGATTACCCCGGTATGAAGACTAGCCAATATCCATGGCCGTTTTGAATGAAATGTAAGCCCCTTTATACGGGCCGATTTAGTTTCAAATTTTGTTAACATTATTATAATTCACCTGCAATTTAAAATAACAATAAGCTTTTAAGTTATAAGACAAAATGCTGAAGCAATTAATACCATCAGTATTAATGGTTGAAGAAACATCTATTTCAAAAATTGATCTGAATGATATGCATGTTAGTAAGATATTTATTAATTGAACTTAAATTTATAAATAAGATATTTTTGACACTTAAATTAGCATCAAGTGTTTTCAAACTTTATAAACAAAAAAAAAAAAAGATTTTGCAAAACTATATTATAGAGTATAAATTTAATATACCAGTACAATTATTCTTTTAAGGATTTATATAATATTTTAAACAATTTTAAAATAAATTATGTTAAAACTAATAACAACTAATAGCGTATAACAAATTTTACACTATATGGTTACAATAAATGTAGTCATTAATTTTTTTTTAAATACAGATGGGTACCTTCAGTTACATCATTAATATTTTAGTTGGTTCAATAAATAATTGTTTTGATTATTTTCTATCTGAAGCAATATGGTATGGGATCATAAAAATATGTAATTTAACTATTTGTAAATCACCAAATAAGATTTGCAAAATAATTTTAATTTTTAACACACTGAATATTTTGTACAACTATTCAGTAAAACAAAAGATAAAATAATTACTTTGGGTCATATTGAAAGACGACCACTTTATTTTAAAAATACAGTATTTTATTTAACTAAGTGTTTTACACGCCGGGTCTAATCACTAAACAGTTGTCATAATATACATGCTATAAGACAGCACACACCCATAAGCCAATAGGGTTAGTGTTATCGTCAGAAACAGCAAAAGAACATCAATATAAAATCGCCAAAACATTTTCAAATACATATTTGATTTCAATAATAATTATATAAAATGCACTTACTTTTTAATATCTTAATGTCGTACGAAATACATCATCATAATTGCAGATACTTCAGATTTAGTATTTACTGAAAGTTGAAACAGTGAAATTTCTTGTCACCGTCAATACTCAATTCGTTCAACTTGTTTACGTGTATGTTGCTGATAACACGACCCGGTGTAGTAACCACAACCACGGTAGCATACTTTGATCTATCGTAAAATATGATAACATTCTAATTATTGAATCTTAGATCATATATAAATGGATAGAGCCACCACCTAAATATTTGAATATAACATATTTAGGGATATTAGGATAAATACGCATGCGTGAATGTATACCAGTGTCGCCAGATTAAAGAAGTTGTATACTCAGAAAATTATCATAGATTTTGTTCGTTCTGTTCGTATTGTAAAAAATGTTCGTACCTTAACATTTTTTATTATAACTGTATTTATTGTTTTGATATAAATAAGTTGTATTTTTATTTAGTATTATAATCTAAGATTATAATATACATGATAATTTGCGACGAGTACTGATGCGCATGTACAATAAAAGTTATTCTCCTAGTGACTCATCAATAATGATGTCTTCAAACGTGTAGTACACGTTTATATTGCCGTAGCTCTATCCATAGTATATAATCTAAGTACTGAGTCGCCTTCCAATTAATTTAAAAATAATAACAACTAATTGCATAGGTAAAGGATAAACTAGACTAATTGTCAAATGTCAACTATATCTGAATAAACTTGTTTGAATTTATTTTTTTTTTATATAAAAATAATATTGTATTTATTTAATATTTAAAATTTGAAAACTATATAGTACGTAAAACGTAAAATACACCTGTATTTTATAATTTTGTTTAACTGCATTTGGTTATTCTGTTTTTTTGTGACAATAGTGTAATAGACAGCTATTATAGATACAAAAAAGTACTGACAATACAAATTACTATGTTACAATTTTAAATGATCGTGATAAGCGAATGACCACGGTCACGACGGCCAATTAGAATTGATAAATGCCACACGACATGACATATGAAGTACCGGTGAACCTGGCAAAATACTATAAATTATCTATAAATCTAACTATTATACATATTATATTTATTTTTATAATATTTGAAGCACAAGTGCATGAAAATAGTCGTATAGAACATAACTATACAGTAATTCTATATAATGCTATATACCTCTGTAGACGTTTGAATAAATGTCTGTCCCACGAACCATGAATATACAATAGACATTGTTGTAATCTTAATTTAGTGCACGAAGAAATCGAATAATGATATATTATATTAATTGCAGTTTACATAAATTGAAAAGTTACAGATCACTGAAGAGCCGATAACATTTATATAATTAGTTATTAACTCAAATCTCAGACTTTTATACTTGTATAGAAGTCTGTATAATTGTATTAATATATTATATGCACTATATGTACGATTTAAAATATTTATTACACAATTTTAAATCATGATTATAATATATATGTTATATTTATAGTTAGTAAAGTGTTGTCATTGGGTGGCTATTTTTCTCACATGTCTCACATTATAAACATATATATCTGCATACATGCTTATTGTAGTAAATGAATTACAGATTGTTTTAAAATAAAGTTAATATATATATATATATTTATAGCAAAGGGAAAGGACGCAAAACTTAATATTATGTTTATGTGCCGTACAACCCGTATTTGAAAGACCTATTTCCGAAACGATATCTTTTTGCTATCGTCAAAGACGATAAAAGTATTCCAAAGAGGATACATAGTGTTTGTTTATCTCGGGGGGGGTTTTTTTTAGCGGTAGTGCATTCGCCAGTCGCGCTGATTCGTAAAGTTACTATAGTTGAGTCTCTATCGAATTTCCTTACTTCCTTGTCTTAGTTCTTAGTGTTAAGTTTTAAATACTATTGTTTATTATTATTATCCAAGAGTATGCTCAACTTTCATAAGTTTTAAATAATTTTAAGTTATCCAAACTATGGCTTTTTCAAGTGATGAATTGAACTTCCTCGTTTACCGATATCTACAAGAATCTGGTAAGTGCGATAACACTTAATTGTTTTTTGTCTACATTTCAAATAAATTAATATTTCGTTTAGGCTTTCAACATTCAGCATATACGTTTGGTATTGAATCACACATTTCTCAGTCCAACATCAATGGAGCTTTGGTACCGCCAGCTGCCTTGATTAGTATCATTCAAAAGGGTTTACACTATACCGAAGCTGAGATATGCGTTGGAGAAGATGGATCCGAACAACGCCTTACTGAGAGTTTATCTTTGATTGATGCAGTTATGCCAGAAATTGTAGCTAGTCGACAGAGCCAAAATCAACAAAAACAAAGTGTGGTCAAAAATGATGCACAAGAAACCAATGGTGAAGAAGGTACAGCAACAGTGACCCCAGCAGTTACCAGCACCGAAACAATGGAACTAGATAGCAGTATTGAAATACCGGCCGAAAAATCTACTATTCTTAAGGGTCATGAATCTGAAGTTTTTATTTGTGCATGGAATCCAACCACTGATTTGCTTGCTTCTGGGTAACTATATAATCCAAACACCTTTTATTACATTATTACTTATCAATTTTAAATGATGAGTTAGGTACCTAATCGTTTATTCATACATCAATACATACTAAAAATTAATAATATCTACTACCTATGGGTAACTATTTATTTTTCATTTTAAAGAAAAAAACAATTTTAATTTATAGATCAGGAGATAGTACAGCGCGTATTTGGGATATGGCTGACAGTTCTGGTTCTCCTTCTCAACTTATATTAAGACACTGTATTCAAAAAGGAGGAACTGAAGTACCCAGTAATAAAGATGTTACATCCCTTGATTGGAATGTATGTAATTTATTTTCTACATTTAAAATAAGTGTTTTATTCTTTTACTAATTGTTGTTATTTATGTTTAGTGTGATGGAACATTATTAGCTACTGGTTCATATGATGGTTATGCTCGAATTTGGATGACGGATGGCAGAATATCAAGCACTCTTGGTCAACATAAGGGTCCAATTTTTGCTTTAAAATGGAATAAAAGAGGAAATTATATACTCAGTGCTGGAGTTGATAAGGTAAATCTTATTTTTCTTCCATTCTACTTTTAATTCATAATTTTTTATTTGTTTATATTAGACTACTATTATTTGGGATGCTGCTTCAGGCCAGTGTAACCAGCAATTTGCATTCCATACAGCACCAGCATTGGATGTAGATTGGCAATCAAACAGTAGTTTTGCATCATGCAGTACGGACCAATGTATTCATGTTTGTCGTTTAGGTGTTGATCGACCAGTAAAATCATTCCAAGGACATACAGTAAGTTATTACTTAATAGTTATTAATTTAATTTACAATTTTTAATATAATTTAGAGGTTTTAGTTTTTTATTTAAAGTTTTAAGACACCATAATTGTTTCTCTTTAAAAATAATTATTCAGTTTATTATTAAAATACATTTTAGAATGAAGTTAATGCTATTAAGTGGGATCCTCAAGGAAATCTATTAGCCTCTTGTTCAGATGACATGACTTTGAAGATATGGTCTATGAAACAAGATACTTGTGTGCATGATTTACAAGCACATAACAAAGAAATATACACAATCAAATGGAGTCCAACAGGTCCAGGAACAGCCAATCCAAACATGAATCTAATACTTGCTAGGTAAGTACATATATGAATTTATATCATAACAACCCTGTTAATAATTAATATTTATTATTTACTATAAACTTTATTAGTGCATCATTTGATTCAACTGTACGTTTGTGGGATGTTGAGCGGGGTGCATGCATACATACTCTGACCAAACATACTGAACCTGTCTACAGTGTAGCCTTCTCACCTGATGGGAAGTTTTTGGCATCTGGCAGTTTTGACAAATGTGTTCACATATGGTCAACACAAGTAAATATTTATAAATCATATCAAAATATGAGAAATAATTAAAAAAATTATAATAAATAACAGTCAAATTTCATTTTGTTTTTGAATAAAATAATAATTTTGATATTTTTTTTTTCAGAGTGGTCAATTAGTTCATAGTTATAAAGGAACAGGTGGTATTTTTGAAGTTTGCTGGAATTCTAGGGGTGACAAAGTTGGGGCAAGTGCATCTGATGGAAGTGTGAGTATATTAATTATGATTTTGTTAACTATTTTAATTTTTAATGACGTACAATATTATTTATTTATATAAATCTTGACTATCCTGGTATTTTTAAACTAAACTAGTTTATACTCCAAGTTAAAAAAAAATAAACTTATCAGTGTTCAGAGTGAATTTTTTCATTTTATTTTATTTTTTATTGCAGGTATTTGTATTGGATCTACGAAAGCTGTAATTCTTTTGAAATTATTTTACTTACGAGTTTTCTCTATTTTGGATACTGATTTCCAATTGTTTACTGAACAAGTAACAATTTTCACTCCAGTTTTTATAAGTTTAAAAATATGGTGTCATATCAAAGAAAAAACAATTGATAATACTGGTTGAATTAATGTAAATTATATAAAATATATTATGTGGCTGCACAATTGGTGAAAATTGCTTCTCCTTTAACTAATAGGCTATGTGAAATTGTGAATTTATATGACTATTCAATTATTGTGAAACCAATTTTATGCTGCCATTTATTTTCATCAAACTAATGATTTATATATACATTATATTATAATTTTTGTCAATAATAACTGACACTCAGTAAGATGTATGTAATAAAAAAACATAAATAAATTAAGTATAAAATAATAACCGCATCACAAAAACAAAAAAATGTTGACAATGTGGAGTTGGGTTAATACTTGTACACAGCATCAAATATACTATACTTTGTATACCTTAAAATAATTTTATATTTTATTTTATTTATGATTAGGTATGATTTTATAATAGTAGTTAATAAATTAAGCAAATATAATATTATTTTTTATGTTGTAAGCTGTTATTATATTTTATGCCTAATGGCAACTTAAATTATAAATTTCTTGTTTACTTGTTACTTTCAGAAATCTTTTTATGCGAAAGTATTAGATCAGAATTGTTCACCAAATATTAATCGATATAAATTTAAATTTAAAAATTGTGTGTATCTTATTATTATTATTATTATTATTATTGATATAATATTTTAAATTGGTGTATTTTGCGGTATATTTTATTTTGCACTTAAAAGTAAATAAAAACTAAATGTATTTGAATTTGAAAATCAATTACAAATTTGAAAACAAATTATAACTGTATATTTTAATTATTACAATATAAACTATTAATGGTATTGAAGTATTATATAATTTTAAAATGAATAGATTATACTATAATAATATAATGTTGACTCAGTAATTTATGTAAACCTGTTATTAGTAGGCAATATCATATTTATTTAAGTTAACAAAAAGTTAGCATATTTATACATAAATTACAATTTTTAATTTAATTATCAATAATTATATTTAAAAATTATCATTTAACATAATACAATACATTCTTAAATTTTATGATCATAATTTTAAATAAAAATTTGATTTCAATCATTTTTTATTTTGTTAACTTAAAAACAAATAAAGTGTGCTTATTGTTTTTAATGAAACACAATAATGATTTATTTGGCTCATGGCCATTATTTTCAAATATTTTGTTCTTTCTGTTTTAATTTTTTATAGTAATGTAGTGCAGACTTGCAGTCATTGGTTTAATAATTAACGACTTTCATATTATATCTATTTCCAATAGTATTTTAAGGTATCTATTTGTTATTAGATTTAAATACTTTAATTCAAATATATAAAATGATATAAATGTCAGTAAAAACTTCCGAGTTAATTATATAAAATAATTCAGAAAATGTCATGTCTGTCAACATGTTTTGGAACGTTAAAAATGCTTTAATTTTCAATTTAGAGAACAGTTTCTGGTAAAAAATTGTATCTCGATGTTATTTCTAGAACTTTTCAAAATATTACCTTCTAATAAAAGAGAACAAAAAATTTATGAAAAATGAGAATTTTATGCAAAACTAATTTTTGATATTTGTGTTTATGTACATGACTAGTAATTAAAATGTTTTGATTTTCAGCTTCAGTATCTTTTCTGGTGGAAAAATGAATCTAGTTGGTATTTTTTAAAGGTTAAAATTGAAAATTCTCAATATTTTTCAAAAGTTTTGGGAAAACAAAAAAAAAATTAAGGAAAACAAGAATTTTTAAGTAAAATTGATTTGTTTTATGTTGTATTAAAAAATAATAACTGTAGATACGTAACATTTTCACTGAATGTTTATACAAGTTATTTCTAACTACATGAAATTTTCAAAATATTTTCTCTTTTTAGCAATTCTAGGTATAAGAAATTTTGGATTTTTTAAATTTTTTTTCTTTAAATATTGATAGAAAAAATTTTGCTGGGTCAAATAGCTTAAAAGGATGTTAGCGCAATATTTGTTTTCTCTTAGATCCAAGCGCAACATAAAACGTATTTACATAGAATCGTTTATTTTATGTTTTTGAGTAATCTTAGAGTAAAATCATCTATTACAAAAATTAAAGAGGATAATATTTTTCAGTATGACATATCGGTTTTATATTTTATTATTATTTGACTTTATACTCTACTTTCAAAATAATAAAAAAAAAACATTTATACATTTAAATGATATTTAAATTATATTGAGACAATATTTAGACAAATCGATAGTCATACCCTCAAAAATATTATTTTCTATTATTTTTGTAATGAGTGATATTACTCTAAGATTTTTCAAAAACAAAAACAAAAATGATACTGCGTAAATGCGTTTTATATATAATGCGCTTGGGCTAAAGAGAGAAAACAAACAGTATGCAGACACTCTTAATAATTACAAGGTTCCTCGTAAGTTGTTATAATATCAGGTTAAAAATATAAATGATACATAGGCATAATTTTATAAGTATTTAAATTTTAAAGTTCATATTTTGATTAAATTGAACAAATTTGCGAATATTTACAAATTATTTTGTAGTTAATTATTTATAAAAAATTTTTATTAAGAATTGAAAATTTAAAACAAAGTTTCTCATTAGTAATTAATATTGTAATCAAAAAATTTAGTACAAAAGTTAAGTAATTTTTTGTAGACATTTTAAGTTCAAATTTGAACAATTAGATTCAAGAATAACAAAGTTATAGTTATTTCGTTATACAAACTGAAAAATATTATTCGTGGGTACTTAAAGTATATTATTATATATTATACATACAATGACATTTTCAAATGCTATGTTTTTGGCAATAAATAACTCAACTTACTGTTCAACTAATTATAAAATAAATTACTTTAATAACAATGATATCATAAACATAAACTTATAATGTACTAACTTGGTAATGTAGGCCGAAAGACGACCGCCTTCGCTCAGAATCGTTTTTTATATACAATGATTTTTATCATTGAATTCAAATTTAACATATATTAATATATATGTACATACAAATTCAGAGGTGTTACTAATGAGTAGTTTTTTCTGATATGTGTCCATGTAATATATATTTTCTTGTATCTAAACATTTACTTATTGTACTATTATTCAAGTATAGATTATAAATATGTTATTTTTAATGAAAAAAAAAGAACATTGGAACATTTAATTATTAACTTTTTTATCCAATATTTTAAATACATTTTGTTTAGTGAACACAGATAAAATGGCAATTCATGTGGCTTAGCTTTTAGGGTCCTAATTACAAAATGTCAGGTACCCAGACAACCACCATATACGGCACTCCTATACGTTTCGTACGCAAGTTTTAATACCAGAAGATCGTTGATAATTTATTTTAGAATAAATCAGACGCGTTATGATTTTTGAAAGGTTCATAGAATAATATGACTACGGTCTGTCAGTTTACATGGTGTGCTGCTGTAGACTATAAATTATAATTTAGCAGGCCGCACAAACTGAGATATATATAATTATGGTTTATTTTAATTCGTGATAGTGGGTAAAACGTGTTCGAGCTTTTTAAACATTTGAATGTGCTCTCGTTTCCCGCGTCGTCGTCCCCGCGCGATGGCACGATGTCTGCAGCAATCTGCGTCTGTTGGTCATAGTGTCATACGCCGATGAGCTCTGTGTCGCGACTTGGGCTTTTCAACTCGGATGACGTGAACGTGTAGTTATCTTCTTAGACAAAGTGCTTCAGCATCTTAACAGTCTTTTTTTTTTTAGCCATTTGCCACTATTGACCGCGACCCCGCCGTCGCCTTTCCTATCATCGCGGTTATAAAGTTCTTTATAATTTTGTGTTTCCCATAAATGTATCCAACCTGTTTACCAGCACGTTATATCGTTATTCGTTTGCGATTGTCTACCGTTGTGAATTTCGTGTTTACGTTCGAAAGGGCGGAGGCAATTTTCACAATACACGTAAGCCAGGCCCTGATTTACCAAATCATGGGTCCAATACGATTTAAAATTTTGTGTTTAGTTTTGTATAAATATTATTATAATTATTTGTTGCATAATGTTATTTGATATAAGTTATATAAGCCACCAAAATAGCCAAGCAAAATCCATATACACCATACGCGAGTTATAATCAGTGGTTATCGTAATTTGTTTAGTACCTATTTATATCGTGTGATCGAGATGTTTTATCGGATAGGTACCATAGAGTAAGAATATAGGTACAGATTAGACATTTATATTCGCCGTAATTGACGATGATATACAAAAATAATAAAACATGAATTCAATGCTTATTATAACTTTTCTTAAGGTGCGTTATCTTGAGTGGGTTTCCGATTTTGTTAATCGGCCATAGTTTTATTTCTTCCAAATATCATGATAAATATAGGTACCTATACAACTAATTTTGTTTGTGTTTATTGCTGTTGTCTGTGGGTCCAAGTGGGTCCAGTGCGAATGTCCCATTTGTCCTTGCGTAAATATGGCACTGAAATAAGCACATAGTTTTGAGTTCACAATTTCACATGGGTCTACACATCAAGTACTATAATAATTAGTAACTAGGATCAGCTCTAAATGGAGCTGAAACCCAAACAAAAGTGTTATTGACAAAAATAGTTTATAGTCTAATACCTTTAACAATTAAAGGTTACTAACCAATAATTGTAATTCAGCAGCGTTATGTTGGTATGTTGAATGACATCAGAGTTATGGTATACATAATTTTGTTAATTTATAAGTTTATAACATATTAATTTAAAGTAAAATCATACAAATTACAATTAAAATAAATCTTATATTGTACATAAAATGTTACAATTATGTAATTAATTTAACCTAACATACTCTATTTTTAGCAAAGTATTAACTTTTATTTTTATCACACTTATATTTATAGTTAAACCACTATCAACTTTTAATTTTCAAATTGTAATTCATAGCCGGTTAATGGGGGTGGGGTCTTACGGGACTTGACTCCCTCAAAACGGGGAGAGCTTTTTAGTTGTTTGGGATTGAAGCCCCTTACTAACATTGATGTTAAAAATATTAGCCTCCGAAATTGACTTAATTTCTGCTTATGTTGTAATCTATATTAAAAATCTCATAAATTAATTTGAGTAATTATGAGTTTTTATTTTACATTTAACCATTAGAAAGATATAGCTTCTCAAAGTTGGGTAATTTTGAAAGGTGTTTATGTATTTTAGTCTGTACTGTAGTAATTAAGATTTTTATGCTTCAAGACAAAAGATATTATTCTCAAAACAAGGCTATAAGGCTATTTTGTGTCCATTAGTCATTTGGTAAGGTGTCACTCAGTCTTTAGATATTTACGGTATCTGCCGGTTGTATACAAGTATTATGGTGGTATTTTTCGTCTCTCAAGACCGTGAGTTATTAGTTATGAATTTGATATTGCTTAACTAAAAATAATCATTGTACTTTGTACCATAGTTACTATATGCTTGGGTGCATTAAAAAATAATGGGTTCGAGTATTTTACTTTATAATATAATATATAATTGTAAATATATATCTATTAATTTTCTCCTAATAGCGTTAGTGTCAGTTGTTTGAACAGTTAACATTTCAAAATACATACTAACTACTATAATAACTCAATATCAAAATTTAAAACACATATTGGCGCTGAAAAGAAAGTGTCTTACAAAAAATAGGCGCAATTGCATACCATGCATACCCCATCCCAAATGCTTATATAAGCATTTTCTATTTATGGTATAATCACAGAATAGATTTCATATATTTAGTGGGTATAATTGACAAAATTATATATTTTTAAAAATATAGGCTCGGTTAAAAAGCTTAATTATGTGACACAATATTCATCATGTGGATTAGTTGATACTGAAATTAAAAAAAAAAATAATTGAGTGTAAATTTACAATAATTTTTTATAAGCGTTTAAAGCTTAAATTTTTACAAAATTAGATATTCACAAATAAAAAAAACAATTCCTCACTAAACAGATTTAGTTTTTGTAATTCCAAGAGAACCTTTATTAATTGTAGAAACTTAAACATTCCACTGTTATTTAAATTATCATTTTTTCTATACTCAAAACTCAATGATGTTTTTAAAATATTTTGATTAATTTTAAGCTCTTGCCTTTTTATATTGTACAATGCTTATCATATTACTAATAGTAAAATAAATTACTTTGATTGTAATAGCAATATAAATTTATAATAAAATATATGTATATACAGTATGATCACAATATTAGGTACTATTGAATATCTCAGCTGGGTGACCTTGTATTGAAATGGGGTTTTCGGGAATACTTAAATACATATTTTCAGACCAATTTCAAATTTTTAGCTCTCTCGGTACATATATGTGCAATACAACTTACTTTTTTTTAAATGACAACCCCAATTTTTTTCTGTAGATTTGGGTAGAGTATTTTTTTAAACATTTGTTATATAAAAAGTTTTTTTTTATTTTCAAAACTGACCAAGTTGGAGTAAGTCAAAATTTGGATTTATGCAAAATTCGTGTTTAATGATATTTTCATTTATAACCACTAGAAATAATTAAACATTATTTTTAGTGTATGATATTTCGTCAACTGTATTAATTAAATGTATAACAAAATAGTTATAATAATAATAGTAATATTAATAGAAAAAATAAAATGTATTAAATACATTTATCCTATGAATTGTTCGAAGTTTTTGCCATTATGTTCTAAATATGATTCCAGTCGTCTTAAAAATCCAGTCGAAGTTGCCGCCTCGATTTGGTCCTCACTTAAAATATCACATGCTGCCTGTATTTTGTTTTTTAAGTTCTGAAGATTAACAGGTGGATCTGCATAAACTGCAGTTTTCAAATATCCCCCCAAAAAAATTCAATGGCGTTAAATCTGGGGATCGTGCAGACCAAGAAACAACGCCATTAGTACCAATCCAGCGGTTCGGAAACATTTGACTTAAATGTTGTCTAACAATAATTGCATTGTGGGCTGGTGCTCCATCTTGCTGGAAAAACATACGTTTTCGTGTGTCTAATGAAACATCATCCAACAGTTTTGGAAGTTCGTTGGTTAAAAAATTAAGCTATCGTCTGCCATTAAGCGTACCATCATAAAAGAATGGTCCTATTACCTTTCCACCAACCAACCCACACCATACATTAATTCCCCAGACCGTTTGAAAATTAGTTTCACGTTACCAGTGTGGGTTTGTGTCATCCTAGTCTCGATGGCTTTGTTCATTCATAATTCCATTGTTATTGAATTTGGATTCATCACTCCAAAGAATATGATTGACAATTAAAAGGTTATAATAAAATTTAGTATTGAACCAAGCTATAAATTCCAACCTACGAATAAAATCTCCTGCACGCAAATATTTGACAAAATCGATTTTATATGGCTGCATTTTGTGTTTTTTTAGAATTTTTTGGACATAACCATATGAAACTCCACTTTCGCGAGCAACATGCCTAATTGACGCACGTGGACAAGTCCTTTTGTATGCTAGTACCTTTAATTTTGTATCGTCATCAAACATATTTACTCTACGCCTTTGCTGATTTATTTGTTTGTCAGAAAATCGTCCTTCCTGCTTTAACCCTTGTAAAAGTCAAAACATAATTAGAAGGTGGATGGTATCTTTCTGGGTATCGTTCGGCATACGTCAAAGCAGCTAAGTGTTTATTACGTTGACATTCTCCATAAATTAAAACCAACTCAACTTTTCAGCGTTATTCATATTTAAAAATTATAATTTATAGATGCACTTAATAACCAGACATATACGGATATCGCACACATTTTGTACGAGTGTTACGAACCCCTGGTTATAATAAGCATAATAAGCATTTTAACGCGATGTCCGTCGACGCAATAATGATATACCGAATGAGCGTCGCCGGCAGTCGTATTTCATTCTACCTACCCGACTCATGTGAATTCGTAAATCAATAAATGTATTTAACTAAGTGATCAAAAGTCTATCTAATTATTACCTAATACAATCCTCTGAGATTCATATTAAAACAATATAACTGTTTCCATAACGAAGACGAATCAACGAAACCCAAAACGGATCTAACCGGAAGGGAACACAACAACTGGTGGCAGCGGTGTTCGTTGTAGAAACAAACTATATTCAAAGTAAAGAATTCACCAAAACACATCAAACAAGGACACAGGGTAATATTTTCAGTATACAAATTATTTAATATATTGTTCTGTATATTATTTCGTCTAAGTACGCACAAGCGCGTACCATACGAGCGATCAGTACATTAATATTGGTCCTCGTCAGCAAAATCATCAGGCGTGGCACAATAGTGTTGCGAGCCGTTCGAAAGAATTTTTTTTTTTTGTCAACGTCAATTATTCCGTAAGAGGAGGCGCTTTACTGGAATTCTAGTGAGGACGCTCAGTGCTGCGTTGCATTTGCGAATTTCGTAGTCGTCAGCATCTTAAAGAGGTGCTACATATTTGTAAACACAACACACGCACCATTACGTATCGTTGTCATACCTATAACACATATATTGAAAACGTCGATGTGCATATAAACACACGAGAATATAATATATATAAATATACTGTGTAACACATTAATTATCAAAAAGTAATATTTAATATAATATTGCATTACGATAATCAATCTGAAGAAACCCATTGCTGTAAAAGTACATGGTCCCCGCGCCAGCTATTTCGGGGCATAGAACGTCAAAAGAAGTAACATTAAGACGTCGTGGGATTTCTTTTAATCAAAGGACCATTCAAGGATCCTCATTACACCACAGAACAAATCCGTTATCAACTGCAACCATCAACCACTATCAAGATGTGCCTCAATCATGTGATGCTATCAACATTGTTATTGTGAGTAAATAATTTTAATACCGACCCTATACTATATTTTATTATTAAGAGTAAGCTATTAAAGTAAGTTAATGTATGTCAGGGCAATCAAGTAATAGTAGCAGCTATCCTAGTAGTCCCAAGATACGAGAAGGAGACCCTGATTACGTTGTTAAAATCCCGATTAACCGCGACGACGATAACCATACCAGACCCAACACAAGGTCCAGAACCGTTGATATACCACATACTCTTGATAAAAATCGCAGACGTTCGAAAAGTTTCACTTCTTTGTTATTTGAAAATACTAACGATCACAATCCTATTTTAGAACCAGTAAAAATGGTTGATACTAAGACTAAATTATCACTTGAAACAGCGATACAACTGGTTTCGCGTTTTAATGGGGAGCATCCACAAGAAGTATACCCATTCATAAAGGCATGTGATTTTAGTATGAGTAGTGTTGATGAAGGAGTGCGTCCCATCTTATTGAATGCCATCCAAACTAAAATGATTGGTAAAGCCTTCGTGGTAAGCCAATTTAGGGAAATAACATCATGGACGATGCTAAAGGGGTTACTTGAGTCTGCTTTCTGCACTAAGCGTACGGCAGGTTACTTACAACTAGAACTTACAACTACGAGAATGAAAAGTGGGGAAAGTGTACAACAATACTCATCACGAGTAGAGAAACTGTTACATGAATTGTGTAGTGTCAGTGCCAAGAATAAATCCACTGCAGATGCTAAAGCAATTCATGACTATATTAGGGAAATAACATTAACCACATATATCGAAGGATTATCAACGGAGATTCGTGGACAAATAAAATCAAGAAACCTTCCATCTCTGGAAGAAGCTATCAAAGAAAGCATGGAGGAGGAAAAGATATTCCAATCAAATAAGGATACTCAATGCCTACTTCAAGGGAAAACAAATACACATAATAGTGGTAAATACTGTAAACAGTGTCGGAAAAGTAATCACAATACAAACGAATGCAGGTATGCGAACCCTGGGGTAGACACAGGTCAGCAAAATAAACAAACTAAAGACACTAATTATTATCAGAAAAATTCAGATACGAAACGACCAACCTGCGCATACTGTAAGAAACCTGGTCATGTGCTAGAAGAATGTTACAAGAAAAAAAATGCAGATGCGCGGAAAACAAATCAAGGTGGACAAAATCAGCCATCAACATCGGGAAAAGCCAATGGACCGGGCACAGCGAGCATCCGTCCGGTTCGCGAATTGAAAGCAATTGCCCAGGATTAAAAGTGTTACCTTTTACGGTAAAACTAACAAACAATCATGCCAAGTACAATATACCTCAATGCATCTCTGGCATTGCAAATTTACTGATTGATACAGGCGCAGACCTCAATTTAATTAAATTAAACTCACTCCAAGACGATGTCCTAGTATCAGATACAAAAATATACAAGATGCAAGGTATAAATGATCAATTAGTGAATACGCTAGGTAGTACAATGTTAGCGGTATCAATGGACGACAAAACGTACCTAACCGAATTTCAAGTAGTAGACGCAAACTTTCCAATCACCGGTGATGGCATACTGGGTAATCCTTTTTTAAAGGACAACCACATCATTATCGATGTAAGTAAAGGCGAAATAACTTCTACAGGTGACAACACAAGTATTATCCCAGCACGAAGCGAAGTGATCATTCCGATTCAAGTCAGCGATCAAGAATTGTCTGAGCAACAAAACATACTTATTCATGCTCAAGAAATAAGTAAAGACATAGTATGTAGCAATGTTTTGAATGTTATAAAAAGTAATCAAATTCTAATAAACGTAATCAATTGGTCAGAAGAACCACAAACAATTACAATACCAACACTAGCTGTTTTGTCACACGAAATATTCGACATAGTTTCTATAAACAAAATTCAAATGAATAATATGCCGAAGAATCCGCACAATCGGATTCAGCTCTTGAAAGAGACGCTGAGATGTGACCACATGAACCTAGAAGAAAGGGAAGCGATTGAAAATCTTTGTAGTGAGTTTTCAGACGTATTTTTTTTGGAAGGGGACAAAGTGAGTTGCACTCACGCAGATGAACACGAAATAAAAACTCTCGGTACTACTCAACAAATTTATCAACGGCCATACAGGCTCCCATACGCTCAGAAAGCGGAAATTAATGATCAAATAAAACAGTTAGAAGAAGAGGGAATCATTAACACAGCGATAGTCCATGGAATGCTCCATTGTTAATCGTTCCAAAGAAATTAGATGCTTCAGGAACTAGAAAATTCAGAGTGGTGGTCGACTTTCGTAAATTAAATAATCTCACGGTAGGAGATGCCTTTCCAATGTCCGACATCACATCGATTTTGGACCAACTAGGAAAAGCAAAATACATTACATGTCTTGACATGGCCAGCGGATACCACCAAATACCAATACATCCAAACGATAAAGAAAAGACAGCATTCAGTACAGACAAATGACATTATGAGTTTCAAAGAATGTGTTTTGGTTTAAAAGGTGCCCCAGCCACTTTTCAAAGACTAATGAATAGAGTACTACAAGGGATTAACGGCTATCGGACATTCGTCTATTTGGATGATATTATCATCATTAGTTCTACGCTGGAGGAACATCTGACCCAATTAAAGGAAGTTTTTACCAGATTAAGAAAATACAAATTACAACTTCAACCTCCAAAATGTGAATTCTTGAGACATGAAGTAAATTATCTGGGTCACGTAATTACCGAAGATGGTATCAAACCGGATCCGAATAAAGTTCACTGCGTAGCAAATTACCCTGTCCAAAGAAACACTAAAGAAATTAAATCTTTCCTAGGTCTTGTAGGATACTATAGAAAATTCATAAAAGATTTCAATAAGAAGGCCACTAACGACGTTGTTAAAACAAGATCAACATTTTTTATGGTTAGACTTGTGCCAGGACGCTTTCGAGTTTTTCAAGCAAGTTTTGACCAAAGAACCAATATTGCAGCATCCTGATTTTGATAGACCATTTATCGTCACAACAGATGCGAGCAATACGGCTATTGGTGTGATTCTTTCACAAGGAAAAATTGGAATCGATCTACCAATTACATACGCTTCGCGTACCCTGAACAAGGCTGAAAAGAACTACAACATCACAGAAAAAGAACTGCTAGCAATCATCTGGGCAGTTAAAACAATTTAGACCGTATTTGTATGGTCGGAAGTTCACAGTAGTTACTGACCATAAGCCACTAACCTGGCTATTTGGCGTTAAAGATCCAGAAGCACGTTTGGTTAGATGGAGATTACAATTGGAAAGATCTCACCGTACTTTAACAGAGTACCTCCGACATTTCGTTAACGAACAAAAGCAAAATTGGAATCAGTATATAGCTTATGCAATGTTTATTTACAACAGTTCAATACACGCAACAACGGGATACTAACCATATCAGTTGGTATACGGAAGGCAAGTTGAGGTGCCTCACTCTTTGAGTCGTAACCCTCAGCCATGTTATAACTATGATGACTATAATTTTGAACTACGTAAGAAACTTCAAGAATCACACAAGCTAGCTCGGGATAAAATCATAAAAACAAAAGAAAAGGCAAAAACAAATTATGATAAAAATAAACACAACATTAATATCAATGTAGGAGATAAAGTACTTACAAAAGACCATACTCAAAAAAGGAAACTTAGCCCTAAATGGAAAGATCCATTTGAAGTTATTGGAATTCATGACAACGAAAATGTATCTATTCAACGAGGGAAAAGAGAAGTTAAAATTCATAAAAATGAATTAAAAATCTTTTCAGAATAAAAAAAAAAAAAAAAAAAAAAAAAAAAAAAAAAAAAAAAAAAAAAAAAAAAAAAAAAAAAAAAAAAAAAAAAAAAAAAAAAAAAAAAAAAAAAAAAAAAAAAAAAAAAAAAAAAAAAAAAAAAGAGAGAGAGAAAAAATTAAAATAAAATATAAACATAAAGATAATTAACTTAATAGAACAAATACAATATTGTTTCAGACTTAGCAGTACTACACAAATAAGTACACAATTCACAAACACACCTATCACTCAACCATCAGGAATATATTTCCAAACAATAAGTACTCTTCAACTGTCCAATTCGCATTGGAAGTTATTTACATATGTAAATATCACCAACTACAATGAAAAGCAGTCACAAATCCAAGAGATCAATAATAAAATAAAAGAATCCTGTGAGTTAGGGAACAGTTTTAACATAGAGTATACACAACATGTGTGCCTGCAGTACACTAATCAAGCAGCTAGTTTCCTAACAGAAATCAATAATAACAAAAATCACGTCATAAAAATTGTTGAGCGACTAAAAACAAATAATCCACGTTCTAAAAGAGGTCTAATTAATATGGTAGGATGCGTAGCACACGTATTATTTGGTGTATGCGACGACACTGACGCTAACTATTTTCATGATAAAATTAGGGAACTCGAATACTCTAAATCCCAACTTTTCCAAATAACTGACACACAAACATAAATTATGAAATCAATGGTAACAAATGTAAATTCCTCATTGATCGAAATAGAAAATAAACAGGGATCTCTGGTAGACGGGTACAAATATTTATTACATATAGTAAACGTAATGGAGATGGAAGTAGGTGTGCTAAAATTTCAAAACGCACTGACGGAACGTATAGCACTACTGAATGTAATTTTAACTCAGTACGCTTACGAAACAGAAAATTTAGCTAATATTGTTAATTCAGCACTCTTAGGTCATATTCATCCTAGTCTATTAGACGCCGGAGAATTCAATCGGCAACTAAAGGAAATAAAAATACAAATACCAATAGGTTTAGGTTTACCGATTGATTTATCAGAGAAAGGGATATCGGAACTACTACGGATAGTTGAAGTTAGTGTAGTTTACGTAGATGGGATCCTAATATTTATCATGGAAATTCCATTGATTGACAACTACGATCTTATATTATATAAATCTATTCCTTTACCCGTAAAAGTACAAAATAATTTGTATGCTATTATAGAACCAAACTCTAATTATATAGCAGTAGATAAAGCCCTTTTAAATTATATAGAATTAAATGATTATCAACTTTCGAAATGTAAGACAACCACGAAAACTATTATTTGCTATCACGAACAGCCTATACAGCATGTAAGGGATTTGTGCGAAACAATGTTATTCGGAAATCCTAAAACACTTCCTAATGTATGCACTATTAAATATATTAAGTTTAGTCACAACGTATGGCATAAGTTAGAAAATAAGAATTCATGGTTATATGTAACGAATAAAGAAAATATTATAATTACATGTAAAAATCTAACCGCACCATTAATAATAAGTGTAAACGGCACCGGAATATTTAGTTTAGAAAACCATTGTGAGGCTTACACTGCGGACAATGAGATGAAATTAATACCTACAAGAAGAATAAGTACGAACATATATAAAAATTACACTCCAAAGCTTAACTTGTCTATGAATTTCGATGTATTAAAAAACTTATCTAATAAAGATATAGATAACTTCTTGTTTCCAAAAGAAAATTTAAAAATTAAAGATAATCTGAATAAATTAACAGAAAACTCTAAATCAATGGACGAATTACATAATAATTTTAAGAAAAGTTTTGTCGAAATAAATTATAGCTCGAATCATTATCTATTAATCGGTGTAATATTATTGGTCAGCAGTGTGGGTTTATTATTATTATTATTAATCTATTGTAAAATTAAAACATATTGTGTTAACAAAACTAATCAAAACAAAAAAGAAATTGTACCTAAAATATATGAGGACATAGCACTTGTAAATTCTCCTGAAAGTCCATTACCTAGAATAATTTAAATGGGCAATGAACTTTCATTTTACCCTGGGGGTGTTACGAACCCCTGGTTATAATAAGCATAATAAGCATTTTAACGCGATGTCCGTCGACGTAATAACGATATACCGAATGAGCGTCGCCGGCAGTCGTATTTCATTCTACTTATCCGACTCATGTGAATTCGTAAATCAATAAATGTATTTAACTAAGTGATCAAAAGTCTATCTAATTATTACATAATACAATCCTCTAAGATTCATATTAAAACAATATAATTGTTTCCATAACGAAGACGAATCAACGAAACCCAAAACGGATCTAACCGGAAGGGAACACAACACGAGTCTAGTTACAAAATAAAAGTAAAATGATATTTTTCATCAAACTAAATACCTTAAAAATGATATTACCTGCTTATCTTATCGTAATTAGAGCTATTTTAAAATAAAATAAAATTAAACTATAAAAACAGTTAAAATTGTAATCCAATTATAGCAGTTTACTGATCAAAAATTATCACATACTCGAGATATTCATTCTAGTGACCAACAGTATTATTAAATTATTATTTGAAAACTGACTAATGTAAATTAAACATTTATTTGGCACTTATATTATTTTCAATGGTTTTTTTTTTTTTTTATTGAACAAGATAACATTTACAATCTGTATTTACATGTTTACAATACAATAAGTAAATGTGATGATGATTTATTGACGGGAGGGGGGAAGTCGCCCAGTGGCGACACCCCGTACTTTCAATGGTTATAAATGAAAATATCATTAAACACAAATGATGGATAAATCCAAATTTTGACTAACTCTAACTTGGTCAGTTTTGAAAATAAAAAAAAACTTTTTATACAATAAATGTTTAAAAAAATATTCTACCCAAATCTACAGAAAAAAATTGGGGTTGCCATTTAAAAAAAAGTAAGTTGTATTGCGGATATATGTACCAAGAGAGCTAAAAATTTGAAATTTGTTTTAAAATATGTATTTAGGTATTCTCGAAAACTCCATTTCAATACAAAGTCACCCAGTTGAGATATTCAGTAGTACCTAATATCATAATTATATCGTATATATATATATATATGTGTATGTATAGACTGACACTGCTTAGAATTGTTTTTTGATGCAATGATTTAGCTTTGAGTTCAAATTTAACATACTTAATACAGTAACTTACTCAAATACGAGGTACACTCGAGTACTTAACATTTGATACCTACTCAAGAGCAAACTCCGGTCAGCAGAACGTTTCTTAGGTAGTTAGTTACTTGCCTGCTTTAATGTGTTAAACTATAATTTTAGATATCTAGGTATCTGATTTCAGTGTTATATCTCCCTAGTACAAGTATATCATACTTAAAACAAATAATAATTATTATGAATACAAAACATGTATTAATTGGCTACATCAATTTGAATTTATTTTGGAAGTATTAATTAATATATTGATTAAAATATTGAATTAGGATCTAGTGATATTTGAGCAATATAATTTAATCAAAATAAGAATTGTATATAACAACTTAATATTATCTACGACTACCAGCATTATATAAAAAACCAATGATTACTGATTTTTTTTTTACCTTTACTTGACATCTACATGTGTATTGTTTTTATTAATATAATTTTTAATATTGGTTAATCTACTTTTCTACCATACTTCAAACTTATTTACTTTCGAGGTAGGTAGCTTATCTATCTGTGTGCAGACTACAAAGGTCGATCAATTGAATGTTAATTATGTTAATTAAATAATGTTATGTTATAATAGGTAGGTACAGTAAAATATATACAGTTGAATGTACTCATAAGTGTTTTATCTTTATACCAAACCTCATGACTTATCTAGAAAGATTATAGTTACCAAAACACTAAATTTTGTTTATACTTATTTACCAGTTTTGAATTTGTTGTTTAATCATTACAGAACAAGTTGTAATATTACGTATTCTGTGCATCTATAATAGTACTACAGTTTCAGTATGAAGGGAAATGTCAAGTATGTTTGCCGTTATTTTTCTAGAAGTATTTTAGACATCTCTCATGAAGTTAAAAACGCTCTGAATAACCAAAAACCAGTTATTGCATTAGAATCAGCTCTTATTACACATGGATTACCATACCCAAAAAATGTGGAGACTGCTTTGGAAATGGAACACATCATTAAATCACATGTAATTATTATAACTGAATAGGAATATCAATATGTATATACATACTATATAGTCTATTTTGTAATTCATATTTTTTCTGTATAGAATATAATTCCAGCTACAACTGGAATAATTAATGGCAGAGTTAAAGTCGGTATGTGCCCTGAAATGATCAATGTTCTTGGCATATCATCTGAGAAAAAAACAGTCAAAGTTTCAAGGAGAGATTTTCCTTATGTGCTCAGCCAAGTAAATCTTAAAATATTTCCCTATATTATACATATATATGTATCATTAAATCAAACACTAATTACTAATTTGTAATGTTTTAACTATAACTATAGGGTTTAAATGGTGGCACCACAGTATCTGGTACATTAGTTATCGCTAATGCTTTGGGTATAAAATTCTTTGTTACTGGTAGGTACCTAATTTACCTAAAAATTAGTAAATAAGTATGTACATATAAAATATAATGTTGAAAAAATTTAAAAACATATTATCATTAATTAATGTTTATTATATATTCAGGTGGAATTGGCGGAGTTCATATAGATGGTCAAAATTCTTTGGATATAAGTGCTGATTTATTTGAGTTGTCCAGATGTGCAATAATGGTTGTATCTGCTGGTATAAAATCTATACTTGACATTGGACGAACATTAGAATACCTTGTATGTAGTGTAATTTTGAAATAATTATTTCAAACATATACTTTATCAATTGATTATTTGAATTAAAGGAAACTGTTGGTGTCTGTGTTGCTTCATACAATTCAAATGGGGAGTTTCCAGCATTTTATACTAAACAAAGTGGATATCAGTCTGTATGTAATGTAACATCACCCTATGAAGCTGCTAGCTTGCTAGAACAATGTCAAAATACCGGATCTGGTGTTCTGTTAGCTGTTCCAATATTAGAAGAAAAAATAAAAAGTAACTATATTTTGCATTTTAAATATTTTCATATGTAAAGAGGGTGCATTAATACAATATGACTAACATGTAATGTGGTTTAACTTTTCAAAGAAACAGAAATTGACAAAGCAATAGAAAATGCTCGTCAGATATGTGAAAAACAAGGAGTAATGGGAAAAAATATTACTCCTTTTGTTCTGAGTGAAGTTAGTCGACTGACTAAAGGACTTTCCATGGATACAAGTAGATAATATAAAAATAAATTCAATTAAGTAGTTTTATGTATTTTATTTATTGATAATTATTATTTTTTTAGATATTTCTTTATTGAAGAATAACTCTTTGGTTGGAAGTAAAATTGCAATGGAGTATTATTCAAAATTGTATTCTACCCCAAAATCAGTTTTTGATGTAAAAAAGAGTCTAAAAAAATCAAAAAAATCTCCTGTGCGTATATTAAACTTAACTTTTGTTAAGATTTTAAAACCATTAACTAAATATTTTTATTTTGAGATCTAGGTTGTAATTGGTGGTAGTAATGTAGACTATGTGCTTCAAGTTGATGAAGATTTAAAGGTAAGTTAAAATTTATAAGATATAACTTTATTAATAAGTAATTAATAATTATTAGTATAAAATATAAACATAAACAAATAATTAAATTTGAAGCTTATTTAAAATAGATATTTATAATACTATTTATTAGTTATTATTTATGTGTTAAAATTAGTAGATTAATAATATATAAAATGATAGGAAAATAAAGGATAGGTACCTATTTTAGATTATAATAAAAAACAAAATTGATAAATTATTATTTTAATAATAATATTAATAATAATTATAATAGCTCTAGGAATGCTTAAAAAATAGTAGTACAAAGTTTACAACATTTATTGTACAACAAACATTTTAACATTTTATCTTTAATTAATAACAAATAAAACATACCTAACCATGATTTCGCTAGTACAGTCAAACTTTTACATACATTTTCATGATTGTAAAAGACAATTGGGAAGCAACAAATCCATGACACAAGAAAATAGGCTATACATAATTAGAATTAACAGTATTATAAAATTTAGCTTCATTGGAAAACTAAAACATTTAAGATAAGAAGTATAACTATTTTATAATAAATTAGAAATAAGTAGGTTGTAATGATCTTGTTTTAGATTTTCAACAATCAAATAGTTATAATAATAAGGAAATTGGGTTTAGTATTTAAGTACCTATATAAATTTAACTGCAAAATAGAGTTTTGAGTTCATTATGTACTCATTAGTATACAGAATGCTTTATAGTTTATTGAAATTTGAAAGTAAGTACCTAATCATACATTTTGCAGGAAGTAAAATCATTTTTTTTTTTTACTAGGTAGTTAATGTTTTTCAAAATTGTTTGTATCTATTCAATTTAACCTATTGACGTATCCCACTTTGAGCTACTCGAATTAAACTTCTATCGAGTTTGTAGATCTTTTCTTATGTGTTCCACAGGGGATTATAATATATTATCTAAGTAAACTTGTTGAATAACCATATTATGTCCATATACCATAGGCATTTATGAATAGCTTAATTGAAAACAAGACTAATAGACTTTATTTTAGTTAAAATATAAAATAAACCTGTCACAAGAGGTGTGTAAAAACCATATTTATATGGCTCAAGTACATTCAAGGTTTAATGAGAGTATATAATTATTTGTTATTATATTATGTTTGTGTTTATAAATTCATATAGGTAATAACAAGGACATTTTCCTTTTAAGAAGTAGGTACTAAAAAAGTAATACTGTACTCATATCTCTTTAGATACTTGAAGGAATAATTCAATTCCCATAGATTATTTGTTTAAATATTTTGTTAGCAATACTTTTCAAAATTGTATAATATTAAAATTTTAGAGTTCACAAAAAACATTCACATTAGGTTGCCAATAAATTGCAGAAAAAATTGTTATTCATTATTTAGTTACAATATTAAATAAAATATAGAAGTTTGGCTTGTTCAATCTTTAGTGTAATAGTTTAAAATAAAATTGATTACTATAATTTATCTTTATACAATTTAACTAAAGAGTACCAAATTATATTTTACTTACAAAAGTTGACTTTTTTTTTTTTAAAAATAGTACAATAAATGTGACTATCACAAAAATTTAAGGCAGGATATATGGATTTAATTAATGATGTAATAGAATTTGAAGAAAAAAAATATTAAATTTGAAATAGGTATCTACAAAAAATATATTGAGGTAATGAAAATCCTTTGAACACAATCAATGGATGATTCATAAAATTAATTTAACATAACTACATACATGTTTTTATAAGTTGATTTTTAATCATTTTACATTTCTTTTATTAATTATTATTGTTATACTTAATCAATTTATTGACATGTAGCACCATGTAGTCTACTCCAATCACATTTATGCCTTGCAGTTTACTAGTTAATTAATCAATTCGATGTTTCAAATTATTTGTTTGTGTATTTGTATAATGACAAATTATAATTTTTTTTTAAAACTATTTTTGTTTTTAAAACTATTTGTATAGTATCCTTTTTTGCTGTTTTTGAATTAATTATAATGTAGGTATCACGTAAAAAATGTATCTTCCAATTTTAATAATATTGTATTTTTTTTTTATTTTTTGTTTAATAAATTTTATGCGGTTTTGGTGTCGCCAACAATGGGAATTTTTGGTTACTGTCAATCACTCGAAACCAAGCGGCCACGCATCTTCGTAGTCATATTTGATTCTTATGTCTGGTGGTTAGTAGTCGATTTACATCTTTTAACTCGTGAAGTTCGTAGTTACTCTTACTAGATGAGCCTGTCAATCGTTTGTCATCACATAATAATAACGCACTGTGGCTATTAGTGTCCGATTCGTTGCCGTCCGTGTTCGAGGACTTTACCCTGAATGTCGCTTCTATCGAACGACCTTTTAGAAGCGGTTTCACTGCATCTAAATTTCCTTCTGAAATTAAAATTAAAATTTATTAGGTGTATTTTTAATTTATTAAATATTTTATGATTTTTGATACAATTCAAAATTAAAAACAACTAATTTATTTTTGTCAATGGCTCTAATTGACGTTATATTTATAATGTTAAACTAATAAAGAAAATATACTTTTGAAACAATATATTATTATGTATTTGAAATTTTAGCTGGAGAATTATCAATAAAATAAGTTGTTTTATTATTATAAAGTATGTACAGATATAACACGCATTTAAAAGTATTGTACTCACCTATCTGAGTGTCTTGCCTCATAGGAGTAGATACACGTACTACGCTACCATTATGTTCAACCTTTTGTAACAACTTCCCTGTAGCTTGTTGGGGTACATTGACTAATTCTAGTCTAGCTGTATCTCCGTGAAGTATTTTTATTTTTTGTATCATTTCTCGAATTTCATACCTGTGAAAATAAATATTTTAATCATAAATTAAAACAAAACAAAAATACTAAGGATTTTATTAGAAATTCATTTTTGTATTTTTAAAATTCTTTTTAGAATAAATTATTGAATATTTATTCAATTTAATTTAATTTAATTTAATTTATTTTTTGATTATTTGATATTTTTAATCATAGTAAGGTGTATAAAGTTCCATATTTTGCAGTTTTTTCGTCTAATATATATGACTATATTATATTTTATAGAGCTTCATTATGAAATGTTTAGAGTATTTGGACTAATTCAAAATCTAACGAATCACTCAGTAGTCAGTACAAGATCAAATAAAAATGAAAAAAATATTTAGAAGTGTTAAAATATATTACCTATCTTATATTTAAGTAGAATAAATTATTAACCAATAGTTAAAATGGTGGGTTTTTAATTTGTATTTGATAAATTTATATTCTACGTGATTTAACGTTTCGGGACATATTTATCATGCTGTTACAGCGTAATATTGATATATAATAGTAAGATTATTGAATTTGTTTCATATAATATATATATATATATAT
>JACXSJ010000782.1:121268-169021 GCA_014851325.1 Pentalonia nigronervosa | reverse complement strand
TTTATATACAGATATATAGAGATAATATAATAGAATACGACTGGGGTGTTCATTTGCGAAAAAAAATAAAATAAAAACAAAATTACGTTTGACCCAGATAGGACGATTTCGTTGCCTATATAGAATTATATATGTTTCCGTGGACATGTATTATAGTCGTCGGGGTTTATAGTGGTTGTATAGTACATAATTTTTTTTTAGCATTATAGTTTCATGACCGCACACATGTATTTGTATACAATATATGTAATATATTAGATAGTATATATTATCAAAGAATCCAGAAATGCTATTGATGTATATACATAATATATAATAAAAAAACTATTATATATTTGTGAAAAATATTTGCTAGGATCTTTTAAGAAGTTGCGTTTTATGTTTGGTTTATTTTTACAACCGATTTGTAATAAATAGATAAAAAAAAACCTTTACTGAACTGCAACCTTTTTTTTTACTTCTTACACGTCGTATAAAGATACTCTCTCAAAAATGCTAAGTATTTTAGACATATAATACAATATACACGTTCACTTGTCAATGTTTTAGTGCCTATAAAATATTCGATATATTCTATAGCGGGAAATTCTTAAAAATGCTATTATAAATTATAATTGTTAACTGTATAAAATATACGGTCACGGTGGTCCAGTTTAAATAGTTGAATATTAGATATAAAGCGATTTTGGTTAAAATATTTGAGAATTTATATTTTAGAATTATTTTATTAAGTACATAATAGATACAAAATATATAAAATATACATAGTGATTCAAAATTTGAATTACAACCTTTTTATTGATTCAAAATAGAGAAAAATGTATGATACGAAAGTTTTTTGATATAAAAATATTTAAAATGTTTTGTGCATTTTATAATTTTTTACAATATTTTAGGGGGGTTTTGGATGATTAATTTTATAAATTTATAAAAATTTTAAATATCTGTCAAGCATAGAGTCTTGTGTTAATTAATATTGTTCAAGTACTAAAATATATTAAAAATATGTTTTCATATTGTATTTTCAAAAAAGTATAGGTTCCATTTGAATTTCTAAAGTCGACACCCTAAAACCATTTAATATTTTGTAAAACGTTATAAAATGTAAAAATCATTTTAGATTATCTCTAAATCAAAAAACTTTTATATGATACATTTTTCTGTATTTTGAAAATTTATGTAATAAAATGACTGTAACATAAATTTTGAATTACCCTATACAAAAATATTTACAGTGTGATTTACCAAGCATAATCACCCCTATAGTAAATGAATGAATTTAAATTCTGAATTTTGGAATTTTAAATATATTTAAAGATCTTATTTCCAAATTCTTGAAATTTTTTGTACTATTTACTTAAGGATTATTCTTTGAAGAAATAAACTTATATTTTTCAAAGAAACCTCTCGATTTTCTACTAAGTTTTCTGTAAAAATTTTGACATATAAAAATCAAACTTTATACGAGTAGTTTTTGACTTATTTAACGTTGTGTACTAAAGATAATAGGTCAATGAATGACCATGATAATAGGTTTGGTAGATAGGAGGCTTGGACATTTTAGTGAATAATATTAATTTATCAACATTTATAATTTGTAGAAATAGTCTAAGCAAAATAATCACCAAATCTAATATTGCATATATTTTATATTTTTGTATTTTTAAGGTCTATTATCCTTAGTATAAACCTTGAAATATCTACTGAAAAAGTAATCATTTAAATTTTGAATTAAGTGCATCAACAATCTAAATAAATATTGTCCACTGAATAATTTAGAGTAAAAGGAGTGGTTTTAATTTGAAAAACAAATGTTTGTATCGCCACAGGGTATTTAGTAGTACAAAAAATAAAATTTGAAAATCTGATGTCCAAGTATATTAAAAAATTCTAAGAACCAGAATTTGAATGAAAAATAATATGTTAAGAATGCTTGGTGAATCATCTTTTGTTATATATTATATAGCAAGCAATAAAATGCAATATTTGACTTTTACATTGGTATATACGCTTATGTACTTACTGTCAAACCAGTGTGATTAATAATTAGAGATATTCATTTTATAATATCCATAGTATTATATAATTTATATAAAGTGGACAAAGATCAGTAAAATAACAATATACCTAATAAGATATACGCGGATACCGATTGAGTGAGTAGGTATCAAAAATGTTTGCTCATTAGTGTGTTTTGTAGTACAAATTATTATTAGAGTATATTACATTAAAAACTATTTCACCAATTTTTACTAAAAGCTTAATACAATACAATATGTTATCTGCAAAATAAACATTATTTTTTCTGTATAATAATATTATCGGAATTTTTCTTGATGTATCCGAGTTTTACGTGGTGGCGCCATATTATAAATCCGGAAGTTTATTTTCTAATTGTTATTTTTATTATTGTTATGTTATGTTATATGCTATATGTGTGTATAGCAAACTATACTAACATCTGCAAAGGTCCATAGATTTTTTTTTTCTTCAGACGTTTCAAGTATAATTTTCAAGAACAGTTTGTTTTATTAATAATAATATTTCGTCGATCTTTTATTTTTCGTGTATAATATCCATGTTCAGAAGTAAAAGAAAACTATATGAAAACAAAAAAATAATATCTGACCCTCAGGCGGATGAGTTTAAATCGAATACAGACGGATCGTATTATTTCGCAGTGTGTAATGACTGCATAGTAACGTCCGATTTTATTTTCTTAAGGATTCGAATTTCGAGTGGCTTTATTTTTTGTAGAATAACAGTATTATATATTTTATTTTCCAAAATCTTACCGCTGTCGTTTACAAACAAACATTGTAAAATCAACATCATGATAAATTAACGGAAAACAAAATGCTATATGAAATTGTTTTTATTTTGTTTTTGGAGTTTGCTGGTCTGGTTTTCACTTGACTCGTTTAAAAAAAAAACGCGTATCCAATTAATTTTTTTATATAATATTATGTACCATACGATATTATGGCTATGACAAGTCGTTACAGCAATTTATTTTTTAATTTTTTCAAGGTACGTTATATCATAGAACGGACATTCCTCGCGATACATCAGGACATGTATACAACAATAATTATATATTATATTACGATTCTCGAATCGCGCTCCCTTTTCTCGTCTCATGTCCCGGCACAAACATCACGCTCGTTCACAAACACGTCAAATTATGACCACAGGTACCTCTGTTCATATATCGGTCGGCCCCAAACGTTCGAAAACATAATTTCCCCTCATTCGTCTACATATTATAATCACACACACACACATGCACTTAGAAATAACAATAATAAACAAAGCCTTGTTAAGTTTTCTTTTTTTTTTTAAATAATATTCCGTATAATTACGTCAGAAAATGAAATCTAGATGCCGAAACGTGTCTGGAGGTTGTAATTTTACGCGCGACAGCTCCGATGATGTAGGTTCGGTTTTGTGCGTGTGCGTGTGTGTGAGAGAGCGCGCAACGGGGTCGCATTCGGCCAGGTGTAAAACTACCAAACAAGACATTTTATTATTAGGGCTTATACGTTTTTTTCCATCTATTTATTATATTACTTTTTTTTTCGCATTGTTCGGGTTCAGGTGTTCTGGTCCGTCATCGTATAGTGTACAACCACCGTTGCACGTATGATGCGAGCCGCCGTGACGGCATCGTCGGCAGTCCATTGAATCTTCATACGACTGTACGGGGACTACCCCGAGGGCCCTCCCACTTTCCGGGATAAATCGCCTATGGCCAGCGAAATAAAAGGCACGCACATAATCGTAATGTATTTGCCCCGTCCATTGTGTGCACGTCTCACGGTGTTAGTCTCGAAATGAAATGCTGTATGAAATGTGATTTCGCCCCCAAAACGAAAAATCAAAATCCCATTGTTGGGCCTGATTGTCAGTATGGGGTATTATGCAGTGTGTGTACTGTGTATTATATTATTTATACGCGTATACACGTTGACACGTCGTCGCCCGGTGTTTTACAATCAATAAAGTGTAATCTTTGTGGAATCGACAATTTCTTCTATTTTTCTCTTTCTTTCTCTTCCTTTTTTTTTTGTGACCTATCCAACGACATTTATATTCAACAGAGTCCATAAACCCTTTTTTTCGTTTCGGACGCGTTACCGCGGTAATTGTGTACAACTATACAGTAATATACCTAGGTCCTATCCATACAAGCAATATGCACAAAACACACACACACACACTATATACCTACGTGATGTTATATACGGTAATAAATAATATTGACCGTGTTTCGTAAAATATAACGTGCTTTTTACATAAGCATATTATATATTTACGGTCTGTACCTACATATAGGGTTTGACGAAATAAAAGAAAAATGTTTCTAATCCCAAACGCGTGTATGACAAACATAATATAATATAATAACAATATAAAACGTCCCGTATTTTATGTGACAAAGGGAGAATAACGAGTCGAAAAATAAATAAGTAAATTACACCGTGAAGAATTGTGTTTGTTTTATTTTTCCACCGCAGACTAATAAACTCTAATTGATTGGCAGTCATTTATCATTTAAAATTTGAATAACTAAAGAAGCGGAAGTATTTACAGTAATTTCGATTTCAAATGAACTCTTGTCTCTTGTTATGGTTGTTTTGACTTAGTAATAATAAAAGAGCACCCTATCCCTGTGCAAATACTACGATTTGGAGGGTGCATTTAAAAATTAAAAGTAACAAACTTCGTTCCTAATTATTTCGCATTATTAAATTATTTATTTCATTTATAGTGTATTTGCAAAAGATAACAAAGTATAATAAATCATACGAAAATTGTGGTGAATATTAATCACTATCGTGACTCGCGCTTATATCGCATTCAAAACTATACATTTTGAAATCGAATTTTAATTCAATATAATACAAAAATAATTAGTACCAATTAAAATAAAAAGAGTTGTATAGCTTTCGTCAACTAGGTATATTTTGTTTTGTTAATTATACCTTTCACCTGAATAAATACATTTGAGTTATCCATTGTTCTTTTTAATTTCACATTTTAGAGAAAATATAAAAGCCATCGGGTTTTTTATATTTTCGACGAAACAATTTAACTATATTTATAGTGTCTAGTCAACAAATATATATTTTTTTTTTTTTTTTAATATAAACAATATTTATAAGCTATACAGTATAAAATAAGTAAGTAGGAGGTACCATCTATATTATATAAATCTGAGATACTGAGATGAATTGTCGGTATGATCAATATATATAATTTATATTTGTGAAAAACACTTTTTTTTTTTTTTTTTTTTTTATTGTTACAGCATCAACAACATGGTTATTAGCTTACAAATTAAAATAGATTATATAGTGGAGTACATATGGGGTTTAACAATTATAACGAGAGAACAAAATACAAAAAAAAAAAAAAAAAAAAATATATGAAAATATGGATGGGTTAGATTAAGTTGTACAATTCAATTTTTTTTAAAAAAGTTATGATTTTGGATGTGTCAGCATAGGGTCCAATGGCTTCGTAAAACACTTTTATATGGACTGTATATGCTACACCAGTGTTTCTCAAACTGTGGTACGCCTACCCCTTGGGGATACTCGAAATTTTTTAACGGGTACAAGTCTGACCAACAAACCTTTAAATTAAAATAGAGAAAAAAATTCTAAAATCCAAGGTAACATTTGTGAATTTTGAATTAAAATGGCTATCTAACTGTTTCATTCGTCATTGATTGAGTAAGCGTGGCTATCATTATACCAAGTAGAGTATGTGACAGTAGAATATATAATTATAAAAGCGCGACGTAAATGTTGAAAATGATTTAAGATTGTATATAACTAAATTAGAACCCAATATTGATAAACTGTGCCAACAGAAACAAGCTCGCCCATCTCACTAATTTCTTTGAAAATAAACGCTTATAGTTTTTAAAATTTTTTGTATATTAGTATTTAATAACTTAATCTTAACGAAATAATAATTTATGTAAGTCTTTAATTTTTTTTTATATATATTTTAGTTTAGTAACTAAGAAAGGGTACCCAAAAAAATTTATTGATAAAAAAGGGTACAGTGTTTATAAAAGTTTGAGAATCCTTCTGTGCTACACAGTATGCACCATTGATGAGTAAGTCGTTAACAAATAAATTAAATGGCGGACGTCATACGATTGAATATGTTGTTTTCATAACAATATAATTAATTTATAACTCAATCTGTATTAAGGAAAGAAATCAAATATGTAGATGTCCATTATAGGAACTGAATTATACGTTATTTTATACACGCATCAATTAACAATAGGTACACTAAAAACGTTAGGGGGGATTAAATATACGACCGTCGTGTATTATTATGATTTATACCTATAGGTACTTTATATTTCTCAATTATTACTATTGAGTATAGAGTTCCAGTTGATTGTACTAGACTAGAAATGCACTGATATGCATCAAAGTCTCAAAGATCTATGGAAAATAAATGCATACAATTTTCCGTAGAGAAAAATTTTTTTTTATTGACTACAATTTCTTATGTTTTTTGGGAACCACAAAATTGAACGGTTTTCATAAAAACAATACGTAACCTATTGCGGATGATAGACATTTAAGTAATGTTATTAATTTTTATTTTGCACGCTCTCGTGATTTGTGAACGTTTATCGTATTGGAAATTGCAATGTTTAAAATGGCAGTATGAGATACTGCCATCATATTTTGATCATGCAGTAGTGTTCAAAAAATCTTAATTTTATATTTTGTAGTTTGACACATGCAAACACGCAAAAGATGTATCATTACATAGGTAATATTTAATATTATGTATACACATTTTGACACGAAATACCAAAAAACGTTCTATAAATTAAAAGAATAACAAACATGCATTTAAATAATTTCAAATTTTTATTCACGGCATTACAAAACACTTGTCTATCTTTACTTAGCATACAAACATTGTTACAATGTACAATCAACCAGAAAAAAATATGCAAATGTACGAAAGTCCTTGCTCTAGTTATTGTATTTTTTATGTGCATAGTATATACAATGAAGTATATATATATATATATATATATATATATATATATATAATATTAGTTATGCATATTACGTGTATTGTACCGAAATTTACTATAAAAAGTCTATTAAATATTAAAATAATATATATTAAAGGACTGAATTTCACCGCAGATGTAGTCCTTTACGCACGTCGAAAACGCTTGATACGAATATGCTCATTCAATATTATTGATACTGTTCCATTATATGTAATGTTAATAACTATTATTACCTACCGTTCTCCGCCGTATAATATTTTGTTTTTAAGGAATTCAGCTCAATTTTGGAGAGGGGTGGGGTTGAGCGGCGGACGTTAAAATACAATATATCATAGTAGTCTATCTCTGCTGTATCGCATCAAGATAAATCACGCAGATATATTTTTTTCGTGCCATTTGAAGTATTAAAACGAATTCTCCTGATTTGAGGTACCTACCTATAATATATTATTATCGAATGACGACGCTAAGGGGAGAAGCCGTTTCAGGAGAAATCCGATACGCAGACACAATTCAGATTGATAATATTGTTTGGGATTCCACGCGGGACACCGATTTAATTAACGCGTTGTGAATACGTTATTTATTTTGCACGAAAGAGGCTGTCGTCCTTCGCGCATTGTATTGCGTATGACGTACACGGACTTACGTCGTCGTCTGCCTTATTCTTTCATAGTGTGCTTAATACTTAATAAGTATCGTATAAGTATATCCGAACTTTGAACGTTTCGTTTCGAACGTCACACGAGTACTGTCTTTCACCTGTAGCGTCACAAACAGTATACTTATATTAAATATATATATATATATATAGAGAGAGAGAGAGAGAGAGAGAGAGAGAGAGAGGTGCCTATAGGTTTATGCGCGACGCTCGACGAACGTAATAAGTAAATGTCTGAGAATCGTCGACCGTTCAACTGTTCATGTGAAAAGTCTCACAAATAACACGATCAGTACGAACTCCGATTCGTGGAAAACGATTTACCGCCGCGTATTCCTCGCTCCGCGGAAACTGCTTTTCTCCGGCACTAAGCCTCATTTCGTGCACAATTATTATTATTTTAAAAGTACGCTGCACATTCAAATGTGGAAGCACCCATCACAAATATAGCACGGATTTCAGCAAATGTACTTCGCGCACGCACTCGTAAAACAAGATTACATTTATGTGATAATTTAGAATTTATAATATTAGCCATATGCATATTGAAGTTTTACCGGTGGGTATTCGTCCACGATTTAAAATTTGTTTAGCTTTATGGCCGTTAAAACCCTAATAGAATTACAATTTTGAAATTATAATAATAATTTTTTTTTTATAAAAAATCTCATTTTAAATTTTGATTAAAACCGTAGATTGATGATAATGCACAATTAGATTAATTAAAGTATAAAATCATTATTGTTAGAACTTCAGCCGAATTTATTTGCAAAACATTGTTGTATATGTAACGATATTTTGAGTATTATTCAAATTAAATATGATCTGTTATCGAAATATTACAAAACAATAATTGAGTACGATTATTATTATTATTATTATTATTACAACTTTTTTGTATTCATAATCAATGGTAAATTTCTATTAGTTTTAAAACTCATTTTATAGATACATACGTACGATTAAGAATAAATGTGAACATAAGAAATATCTTTTGGCTTAAACTTTCTGTAGATGATAAAAGTTAATAAATTTATAAACATGAGCTAAATAAAATATTAGAACTATTTGAAGATTTCCCATTCCGTTTTGTATGAGTACCTGCTTTATACCTATATATATTATGTACAAATACAATTTTCATTCTTGTACGGAATGACGCAAACTCGTCGTTGATATTATACGACTTACAGATAAACGTATAATATTATATCGTCATAATAATAATAATATATAATATTGTATTTCTGGAGCAGTAACGCGCCAAACCACCCCACGAGTTCAATACCAGTTATCACGGCGTATGAAATATGCAGCGGAAAAAATGTGAAAAAAAAATGTATATCATCCGTGGCACGTTATTGCGTCCATAAAGTATATTATACTATATTATTATTATATTGGTAGTCAATTGTGAACAAAGAATCGTTTTAGCCCGTCAGACGAGCGTCGACGAAGACGATGGTATTATAAACCGGGTGATATAAAAATAAACAACATTCACAGACTCCGATGCCGGTCGGGTCCTTCGATCTATTGTTAATCGCTCCACCTCTCGCCCCATTACAATCCTGCTGCACCGGGCTTGGCCCCGCAAATGCAATATATGTATACAAATTATTGGTACAGCACCCGACACGATTACGTTATTTTCTTAACGCTGTTTTATTTTATAATAATATGCTGACATATTTAGTGTGTATAGGCAGTATTAAAGGGAAAAATGATATAATATCATAAACACGCGTATAATACAATATAGTCAGGTCGTCGATAGATATTACAACGCTGTGCATTATTATTATGTTCAACGTTTGAACAGAGCACAATGTGCGTTTCGAAACACGTTTTAAAAACTATGGTAAGAAAATGTCTAATGATTTATAACCCAAATATAATATTGTGATGTATATAATAATACTGCAAACCACGTGTCGTCATAAGCGTATGCGCATGTGCGTGTGTGTGTGTGCGCGCGCGCTATCGGCACGATTTTAACGATACCGCTTAATAATGTTAAATGTTAATTAAGCTCCACACACACATACACATAATAATATTATACACACAAACGAAATATGTATTTATATCATATACGATAATTTAACTTCATTATGCGATACAACGCGTGTTTTTAATAACTGCACCTGGAATATATTATAAATTATGTCGGAAAAAAAAACATGACGATTATATTACAGTATTACACGCGTGTCGTTCACGTACAGACGATATAATATGTAATATATGTGTACAGTACTACAGCTTATTATATTACACGCGGGTATTGGTAGGTACGTTATAATAGGTGTATAGCTATTTTATTCAATTTTTAGTAATTTTTTTATGCTCTCTTAAATACTTAGTAAACATAACTATTTCAAACAAATGTATTAATATTTCCATCCCGATCCGTAACAATATCGTAATACGTCTCACATAAAAGGTATTTTTCGATTCGGAGTTTCTTGAAAAAATTTGTTCACGAGTAGAAATGGTGTAGCAAAATATATAGCAAATTTATAGCAAAATATTGATTTGAAATTGTAGCACTGAATGATAGTGCCAACTTGACGGATAAGTGGAATTTTTAAATTCTATGCGCGTGCGCAAAAAGAAAGGGGCTTTTCGCCTTGTGTCTACCTTATTCTAGAGGGGTACATAAAGAAGTATCGTGGATGATCGTAAAAAATAAAAAAACGATCAAATGAAAGACATCTAAAACTGTATAGTGATTCCAGCTGTTTCTGCAGAAATATAACATTATTTTTATATAATAGGTATGAATGAATGAAAAAAGTCACGGGAAAAATATTACATCTCATTAATAAAGATATTACAGTAGATTCTTATTTCGACGAACGTCGGCATCTCTTATCGTTCGTTGTCTGGAACTAAATTGAATCCCCCTTGAAAATAATTGTCAGGTACCTACTAGTTTTTCTCATTGTTGTCTTGTCGCTGATAAAATTCGTTGAATGGCCAATGTCTAGGTAATTTACATTTCACGTCAATCTCCACACAGCTGGAACTTACACACATACTATGACTATGAATAATCGTTTATACAGATTTTTACATCAAGTGTTGCTAGAAATTTCAAGAAATATTTTTTTTTAAAAAATGTATTTGTTTCACGCGAAAATAATATTTGCTAACTCTAAATATTATATACAACCACAATCACTATATAGTTATTATAAATCATAATATTAATAATACTAAAATATTATACCTATTGAAGCAATAATTACAAATTATATATCAATTTACTATCCTTCACTATATAAAGTTATTATAATATTATTATTTTTGTTATGATAGTGTTTTTTTTTAAACACCACAATAAATTTACAATTATTTTTACATAGATACCTGTTGAACAAATATTTGAAATAAAATAGTTTTATTTATATTATTATCCCTCTAACTAACCCAATTTTAAAATACGCCTGTGTCGTTAAATTTTTTATTCAATTTTTTTGTACAATAATAAAAATAACAGAATAGTTTGTTACGACGACGACAACTTCATATCCACAAGCCCACTTATTATGAGAGTCTATTACGATTTTAAAAAATGTAGTTTTGTATTTTCTTATGCTGTTGTCATGTTCAATATGTATCTATTTATTTATATATTTTACTATCAGTAATTTAATAAATATCGTTCTTGAAATATCAAATATATATTTTACGTGATAATTATTGCTCGAGGAAAAAAATAAGAGAGAACAAGTATTGCTCTGATATTATAGAAACACTCGTGTACACGCTTATGCAGTATTGCAGTTAACAATTGTTATTATCTATTTTTTTGTACTATATACATAAATGATAATAATTTCATGTCGGTTTTACGAATAATAAATTGACGTTTATCCACTGAAAAAGAGTGAAGTCATGGCAGTATGCATATTATTTTTAGTGTATTTGCGCTTTATCACAAGTCTGTTTTCTCGATTTAGAATAAATCAAAAATTAATTTTAATGGTTTTCGTCGGATCCTTATGAATTATATATGTATTTGCCGAGCATGATCACTGCCATTTTTAATTTATTAATCAGTTTATTCAAATTTTGACCTAGCCATATATTTAAAAACTCATATTTTGTATACCACTAAAGAAGTATAAAAACTTGTGTGGTAATAAAAACTTATTTTTCAAATGAGCATTAAATATTTATTTCTGTAAATTGTTAAGCAAATATTTTTTTTTTTTTTAATGTTGCTGAATCTTAATTGAAAATCAAACGAATAGAATATTTATTTATAAACAATTAATAATTTGTAAAGATTATCTGAGTAAAATAAGTACTAGATTAAATATAGACTATATTTTTAAAAAAACAATGTTTATGAACTATTGTTAACCTCAGTAAATACATTTTAATAACTCGAAAATTATGATTATGTATTTCCATTTTCAAAAAAAAAACATCTATTTAACAATTTACAGGGAATTATGGTGGTTCTCATTTGAAAAAATAAGTTAATATCGCCACAGGACACTCCTTAAATGGTATAAAAAATCTAAGCATTTAAAAAAATATAGTCCTTAGGTATACTTAAAAAACCCAAAAATCAGAATTTTAATAAATTCACTATTAAAGGAAAAATAGGAGCAAGCATGCTCGGTGAATCATCTTGTTCTTATACTAATTTACGTATGTTATTTTAGGTAATTAAAAAATATAAATGCCTATCCATCAAATATTCGTGCATTTTTATGGGTAATACCGTGTAATAGGTACAATTCACAGAGTGGTTAATATTTTTTAAGTTTTTCCTTTTTTAAACAACAATATTCATTTATAATTGCATATTCCAATGCAGAATTTTTAAAATAAAAATCCAATTTCTAATGAGTAATTTATTACTTAGAAATATTTATAATTTTGATTAGGTGTGTAGTGGGGTACATGGGAACTCAGCAAAATGTTAAGTTCACTCATCGTTATTACAAATACTCATCACAAATTAACTACTCGTCTGAAATTCAATTTGTATGTACCGTGAAGTACCTACTCCGAAACTATTCTGCTTCGAAATAATTACAAATCTATGTTGTCATTTAAAAAAAAATATAAAGATAAAAAACTGTTGTTTTGAAATGACCTCAAATATGTTTCTTAAATAAGTTAGAGTTTTTAGAAATACCTAGTGTAGACACTTAAATGGGTCACCTCGGGTATAATAAAGGTTAGGAAATTTCCCTACGAAATTTATACATACACCCATCACAGGCTCATATTCACATTTCACACAGAGCCACAAACGGTTATTGACACATTTCAGTCTATTGAAATAGTAATATTTAAAATTTACATTATGATTGTTATCAACATCTACCGAAACACATTTTGAGAACTTCGACTTATGGTAGGATTGATCATTACCCATTACTATATATTTAACACGTTATAAAAAATAGAAAAATGTATAACACGAATCAATTTCGTTATATCGCAGTAACATAAATAATAATATATTGATCGTATTGGTTGGGCGGTTTTAAAATATTATCGGATTCACTTTTTGGTTTTATGACTCTGTTATTCGACGTGCCACGCGTTTGCAGCGTAATAATATCTATAACGCTTTATTGGTGTCAGCTCGGCACCGTCGACGGCTGATCAGAGAGGATCGGCGGATTTTGCACCTGGCTGATTTAAAAAAAAAAATTGTAGGTAGTTGGGTACCTACTATAATGCAGTGCACACGCAATATAACAATAACAACAAATAATAAATAAAAATAATAATAATAGGTTTTCGTCGATGACTATAAAAACGAAGAAAAAAAAAACGCACACAATAAACTGGCGTACACATTATGATAAATATATATTATTATAACATTATATGGCTCAACTTGTATGGGGAGCGTATGTTGTTATGCATATCAATCCGATCGCAATAAAACGATCGATAAAAATAAAATACGAAATAATTATAACTCTGAGCGTACAAGACGATTAAAATGTTATGTACTCGCGTTATACACAATACATTATTATTAATGTGGAAACGATTAAAAGCGGGAAACGTCGACGGCGGCGTACACGCCCCCCCCCCACAATACACACGCCTGGCTATATATTATCATTATTATAATGATACGTCGCGTACAGGTTACTGTCGTACACGAGATAGGTGCCTTCCTAGTTCATATAATATAATATAACGTTATTTAATTTCGTACGATAACCGCGCGCTGTGACGGATCGCCGCGGCGGCGTCGGCGATCAGGGCTCCGGGCACTCGACGTCGGCCGTCGCGCACACGCGGCCGGAGCACACGAAACGTATATAGGCTACGTTTATACCCCGCGCTGTGCCGCAATGGGTTGTACGCCGCGGCCACACTGCACGCGCATTTCCACGGTCCGGCGCGACGTTCTACGCGCGCCGGCCATACGGCGATATTATGTTATTGTCGTCGTTATCGTTGTATTGGTCGTACATTATAATATATATATATATATATATATATAGGCGGCCACTATTATACACACCGTACAGGTGGCGTAGGCACTTTCGTAACAATGCGCGTATTGTGTGCCCATACGCGTAATAATGCCGCTCTTATAATATTACGCAGTATTATACTGGGGTATGGGACCGCGTGTTATATATATATATATATATAGACGCACGTATGTCTCGTAAGGTATTATTATATAATATATGTATCTCCGTGCCGTTCGTTCTGACCAGTTTGGCTTTGGATCCGGTGCGTGTCCAAAGACTAGACGAGTGTTTCTACGCGGCGGCAGGTGGAACCGCCCGAGTCGTTAATGTGTGTGTGTGTGTGTGTGTGCAGTGGAGTTCCTTTGTGCGCGCGCGAGGACGTGCTGGGAGGCGCTCTCCCGACGGCACCGCCGTCACCTATTTAGATACTTACACACGACATTATTATCGTCATCATCGTAACGCGGTACGCAATAACAACGTAGACTTTTAATTGTTATCTGTATCCCGAATCGCTATGCTATGAGTGCCTACGACATCAATAACGATTATTTTACATAATATATATTATTATTATACCTAGATCCACTCTCTGTATACGGTCTCTACGAAATTATTCACGCCATTACATATGCGTGCACCTATATTATGGGTTAACGACGTAACATATAGGTAGGTACCCCGTGAATCGTTGCGGGTTGATTCTCGTAGGTATATTATAGGCAGTAGGCACGTAGGGAAATTCGTATACAGTATAATTAACTTGCACACTTCCTGATGTTCGGCCTGCATAATAATGTATTAATGTATCGTCGTCACAGATTGGCAGATTGCATTCCGTTCTTATTACCATTGCCGTCAGAAGACGACTAGCCGGCACGTGATATTTTTCTGCTGTACATAATGATATTTTATTTTTTAACGCCTTTATTGAATTCCTCTAAAATGTGTCCGGAACGAGTCAGCGGTCGTTTCCAGTGATTCGATCTCTGAACAGATATGAATTACCTATTCATATGAACTAATGCAGGGGTCCCCAACTTACGGCCTGCCAAACTAATTTATGTTTTGAATATAAATAATAAACTACTCATTAGTTAACGTGACTTACTAGTATCACAATACGACAAATTTTATAGAATCATATAAATAAATATTCATTTTTTTAAATAAATATTATCTATTCTTCATTACCTCTCTATTACTCTAAAAAAAATTTATGGAAAAGCGTATCTCAAATTTGGTCTGTTATAAAAATAGTTGGAGACCCTTGATCTAAGGTTTTCAGCACGTCGAGTTAAATCATATTTGTATATTATATCTGTGACTAAACTAATTAATTAATTATATTTTTGTTTAATTTCGCAGAAAAATAATGATTTTAAATATTTCATATTTCTTGATTCAATAACTTTGTTGTACAAAAATGTAATTTCCTAAGACATTGAAGCTAGTCCGCTAGTATGTAATAAAAAGGAATAGTAGGATGCATTTTTAACATAATGATTAGTTATTATTTAAAAAAATTGAAAGTTAAACAATAATTCTAAGTATTGAATATAAAAATAAATCAACTTATTTTAAACGTAGTCAAGTCAATATTGTTTTCTGTATCCACTATACCTGTTTAATGGTTGAATATTATATTATTGTTTTCGACCTGACTCAACTTACTCGAGTTAATTGTTTTCTTTGACTTGCTCAATTATGAGAAAACTTAAACAACTGCTGTATACATAATATATTACTAGATGCAATGTACACTGTATACAATGCATTATTATTATGCATCTTATAGAAAACAGTACGCCCGTATTATATGCCGGACGTATGATAGTAATATATAGCTGCAGGTTTATTATAAACTGCTGTCGCGTTGCTGTATTATCTCGCACATTACGGTGGCGGCGGAACGGTTAGGCCCGGACGATTCCAAAGTCACGATTTCCTTCGACCGGAAATCGAGATCGAAGGTTTTTTGCTTCTCATTCTTCTTCTTCTACTTGTATTCCTTTTTGACGACGGTGTCGCCGACGGGTAAGGGAAAGGTGGGGCGCCCGAGAAACGTGCGCGTGCAAAACTTAGGACACCCTCTGGCCACGGGAAAAACGGTTCAATAGACGCGCTAATGAACCGAAGACGCGAGTATATATGCGTATTACACACACTTATATATATATATATATATAGGTATTATGTATTATTATAATAGTTATTCGCCGACGTTCTCCGCTACAGCCGGCCGAGACTGATCGTGTTTCAAACATACATATATATATATATATATATATATATATATATATCGCTACGGTATAAATAGTATAATAAGGTGTGCAGTCTTTGACGCTTCGAGTACACAATTTTCGCAAAATAAGTTTCGCACATTTCGAACGCCGTATCGGCCAATCGCCAATCGAGAACGAAAACTTTTAGCCGTTATTCTGCAGTGCTCAGTACACTGTACAGCAGCATCATTATTATAATATGGGCACCACCTGACGGAGGCGATTGTACAAAGTATAAAAGCGTCAAATATGTTCTTCTATGTGTGTTTATAGTATAGTAGTGTACATGTTAATATCATATATGTAATATGATATTTTTTATTTATATTATTATTACAGTAAATTCTTATTATGTCGAACGTCGATATCTCAAATTTTTCATAATCTCGGACTCAAATTAAATCCCCTTGAAATAATTACTATATAGTAATAAAATTCGATATCTCGAACTTTTTTTTGTTTCCCTTGAGCTTCGACATAACGAGAGCTTACTGTAATAATGTCCGTCCGTTGACGACAACTATAAAGAAATAAGTAATACGATAATATCACATATACAATTTATATCTGTCGTCCTTTTTGTCTATAACTGCTATTGCAGGGAAACAGTTTTAATCAGCCAAATTTAGCCGATTACTTGTTCGCTGTACGCCCGAGCAATTTTCTCGACGAAGATCGCAAAAAGTTGAACTCCAAATTCACGTGCGTCTATCACAACTCATTATCAGATATCAGCTCACCGAGGATTTTGATGTTAAGTCTAAAACGACTACTTTCAATTCGAATGGCAATAGATAAATATAATATGAAAATATAAAAATAAAACATTTCACCAGAGCGATCATTTTTTCAGGCCATTAAGCAAAATAGTTTCCTTTTTTTTCCTCTACAATATCTTATAAATGCGTTGATCGCCTATTAAAATCCGTTTTAAACATTTGACGTAATGCAAGTATCTGTCAGCTATCGTCTCTATAGTATTCATCTTGAAATTAATTTTATATGTCCAAACGAGTTACATGATATTCAAATAACACACAACCGTCAGTAACTAAAAAATATAACGTGACTGTTACCTACATAAGTACGTATAGCATTTTTGTAAACATGAAGGTATATTTTATGTGGTCCTCTTCAACTTGGATATACCGCGGTTGCTCGCCAGTTCAATCCGGTCTTGTAACACGCTGCTCGAATACACTCATATTTTAAGTATTTAACGTGGAAATGTTTTATAAAATGACTGTACATTTAATACATAAATTCGAGTCATCCACACGTCATGCCACGTGTGGTGAATTTTTTTTTATACAAGTAGTAACATATTATATTCATTATCGACTAAATAATATAGGTACGTTTTGCATGCCAAAAAGAAATATAACGGGTTTGAAACAGATATAACTCTATCTTAATATATGAATTATTTTAGAGTTGTTTTTTAAAAATTGTACTCTAGTAATGGAAAAACATAGAACCTATATCTGGAGTATAAAATATTTGTTTGCAAATATTATAAGCTAAAGTACGATACATAAATTATTACGTTAACAAAAATAATAGTATTTTTAAGAATAAAAAGAATAACAAACAACGGGTAATTTATTATTGGGGTAAGTGCGTTATTATAATCATTATTTATTGTTAAAAAAAAGAAGAAGTTTTGAGAAGGTAATAGTGTTAAGGCAAATACATAAATCAATTAGCTAAGCCACCGTTGAGAATATAACTTATATTTATTGGCCATACGTTTATTACGGTTTTTAGAATTTAATGATCTATTATAATTGTATAATATATTATGTACTACAATTTAAAAAAAGAAAAACAATGACGCACGAAAGAAACTTATCTGCCTAGTTTATCCGCTTTCGATACATCGCAGATAACTCGTGGGTTTTCGAACCATGAGTGCGGTAGTAGGTACTATATTAGGTAAAGGTATATATATATTACTTTTACTTGTACAGTTATACTTTAAACGCAGTGGCGGGTTCAGGAGCTGCACAATCGTTTAAAATATATTATAATAGCTGCCCAGTCTAGCTGGGGTCTTCTTTGTCCCGTAACCGGACATATAATAGATTCAGCCAAGGGTGTGAATCATGCCGCTTGTTTATTTAAAATATACTACGAACACGCGCAATCAATCATATGCGTGTTTACAATATGGATATTGGATAGTATGTTATTCTGAGTTTTTATCATTATTTATTTAAATGGAAAAATTTATTATTATATATTGAATAGGTAGGTATATAGAAAATTGAAAATACGGTAACATTTAAAGGTCCACTTAAATAACTCAGAATACTTTAATTCACATTCATGGGCAAAATGCAATACATACCTACTACAAAATTAATATTTGTATTCAAGATTAGACAGTAATTTACAAAAAATACTTTAATATTTTTATTGATTCACCGTTGGAATGTACAATATTATGATATTTGAAGTTTAATAAATTATAATTAAAAAGTCAAATGATAATATAAAAAGTCGAGTATATCATAGTATATCGATTCATTCCATAAATAAAAGCATTATGTATCCAATATTTTGTTAATTATGTGTGAAATGTTTACAAAAGTCCGTTTCTTATAAAAAGCAGTGGGGTTTTTTTTGATATTTTAGTCAAAAACGTAACAACTGTCCAGCGTCTTTTTACACACACAATTTGGCTGCATTAAACCGAGACGATTGATCTCCTCTATAGTCCTTTCTGGGTCTCATTAAAGTGAATCAACTAGCGTGCCATGTCGTGCGACTCGTCATAAACAGAGGTCAGCCGACGAACGTGGTACGTGTGATTGACATGATGGTCGATCGACATTGTTATATTAATTACTTTGTATATAAATGAATATAATATTTAGGTTTAAGTTGAGTAACGATCAGAAAAATAATTTCCGCTAGGATCTTAATCACCTATCGTTTAGATGTCACACGGTTTTCAGATGTACTTCCATAATTTTGAGTTAGCTAAAGATAGTATGCTTGCACCAGCACGCCTGCTACTACTTTATGAATCTATCCTGTTATCCAGGTTTTTCAAACGACTAACTCAAGATTACTTTCTTTATTTTACTCCCAATATTTGAAATAGTTATTTTTTGTAAAAAAAAACAAATTAAATACAATTGCAAAATTGTAGTTTTTAGAAATAAACACGATTTGGGTTACAAAAACATAATATAATAATTCGAAATAATTTCGAGTATATGAAACATGAATTTCATCTACGTAAAAATAACTAGTTGTTTAATGTATATAATACAGATAAAATTTAAGTGTAATATGTAAAAATTACTTCTTAGTAGGAATGACAGGAATGTCACTATTCTTCTTGAAACTGTCTGTGTAGCACCATTCGTGAGAATTTCACATTTATTTTTATTTATAAGCTTTAACACTTCGGATTGACCATCGGACGGTCGTATGACTCTACTCATACTCAACTATGAACTCTACTATAAAACTATTTAAATGAAATAGGGATTTGTTAGTTTGAATTATTGAACCATTTATTTTTATATTTATTTATTTGATTGATTTCAAATTGTTGACGTTAAAATGTCTACATAAATTGTTGTATTACTATTATAGCGCAGTTATAGGTAAACATTAAAGCTTTGTTTATCGAGATGGTTTTTATGTACAAACTCAGAACCACAGTTCTATTATTTCCGTTAAATGTATTTAATCTGTTGACTCATTCATTGCTTAGATGGATTTAATTAACACGGTTATGTATTATTACTGATCGATGAATTTGACAACCTTTTTTGTCACATTTTAGAGTTGAGATATTTTTGATAAATGTAAATTGCCAGTGGAAATGTATTTCTTACTTTAATTACGACATAATTTACTATTTTAGTTTGTTTTAGTTCTATCATTTTTATATAGATTTTATAAAAATTCTATAATAAATAATAATATAATGTTTCTGTAGATTTGTTTCCAATTTTTATATAAAACGTTTTATTAAATAATTCACCCTAAATCGTTTACATTAATAATACACAAATTAACATTTATTTACATAAGTCAAACTAAAAAACTATAAACTCATAACTGTATAACTTTACAACTATTGCATTTCAACATCGTGAAAATCGTCTATAATAATATGTTTTATTATTTCAATCCATTTCAGACGCCATCAGTTTTATCTGTTGGTCATAAATTGGATAGTAATCAAAATATTTTGCTACCTTTACTCATATCAAAAATAATATTTTTTTACAAAAAAAAAAAAAAAAATAAAAATATTACATAGATAACAATATAAAGTATGTCTAAAAATACATTCAGCTATTTATGATGGTTAAAATATAAAATATATCCCATCATAATATATTAAACATAATATAGTAAACAAAGTATACATTGTAATATACTTGGAGTTTTGTAGATTTTTAGAAATTTCAAGCATTTTTAAGTGTTTAAAAGACTAAGCTATTCAGCTGAAAACATGTTTGAAAACAAGATTCAAAAATGCACTTGGATTCTTGACTACCTATATATTATAATATAGTGGCAAACTATATAAAGAACGGTTACATTCTCTTGGTGGATGAACGAGTACATATACTATAATTTCCTTTGATGTTTATACGGAGTTAATACTGTTGTATAAGCAACTGTTTACCGTTATATCAACGTAAAAATATTTTTAATTAAAATTCACAATTTATATGAAAAAAAAAAATAATATGTAAACATGACCAAAAGTAATTAAAATTTCGATAAGAACAAGGTATATTCGCATGTATCCACGCTAAATATAAATAATTAAACTCTTCTATTTACGTATATTCCTGCAGAAGTTGTTTGTAATAATGACAAAAGTCGGTTGAGCTTGAGAAGAATCAAAATCAATGAGAATTCGTATTTTGAATTTAATATTCTACGCCTCCTAATGGCACTGTAGATATATTATATTCTTTCAGAATAATTTGCAATTCCTTCGTCCTATTTCATCTACGATGCCCACATCGATATAACTGAACGGGTCACAACGCATAATTTACACAAAATTCAACATCACAATATCACAATCTTATAGAATAAATGAATTGAATTGTACCGCCGCCGCCGTTATATCAACGCGTGACTATATCATCGGGCTGGTAATATTATTACCAAGTCACATCGCCCGAAAAACACAAGGCATTGTGCCAACCTTGTATTTTTTGGGTGTTGGTATTATACCTATAAAGTAGTATAATAGGTATCTGCAGTCCGTTTTTAGTTTTTCAATTAATATTTATCACGTTTTTATCGCGAATATATATGTTTGGGGCCTCGTCCAAATGGCATGTATACACTGTAGCAAAAAAACATAATCTATGCGTAGAATATTGTACCGTTCTCAAATTGTGTTGGGTTGAAAGAAAGAAAGAGAAAACAACGCGAATGAATCATCGTAATAAAAGCAAATAATAATTTACAGGACATTGTTGTTTTGAACGCGAAGACGAATTTCGGACTTCCTAATATTTAAAATTTAAAACGTATACAGTAAATAATTGTTTTTGACGTAGCAGTAATACACTCATTGTTCGAAAACTGTTTTGGATTTTTTTTTGCATAATTTGAAGCCACTTCAAAACAACATTTAAAAAAAAAAAAAAATGTATTTGTTATTAATTTTTTTTTACTTTTTCACTTTTCTGGTTGACAACATATATTTTTAAATAAATGAATGTTTTTTGTGATATTTCGATGTACAAAAATTGGGTTTCTAAGTATAGTAGTTAATTATAGTCATAACTCAAAACTTTAAATACTTAATATATAACTTCTAAGTATTTGAAGTTTAAAGGAATGGGGTCGTGGACTAAAATGTTGTAGAGTGGTTACCTTTGCAGTACTACTCCACTCCGCTCATCAAAACTTTAAATATTAACCCGTGGAGATTTTTTTCAATTCTTTGGTCGGCTATTTCCGCGGAAATTGCTGTCGTCCGCTCGTCCGATAAAACCAATATTAAGTAATATTATATAATATATTAAATATTATTATTATTATATGCGGACGGGTATTGCTCTGTACTGATTCAGAAGAAAAACGCTATATTGACGGCTTTGTACACATTGAAATGACTACAAAACGCATACAAATTAATAAATACACCTTGTATGCTTGATTGTTCTGTATTATTCTCCATTATCATTATAACATATAATAGTACCCTTATACTAAAAAATAGCCAAATAATTCCGACATTGGCCAACGTTCATTAATTATTAGGTAGGTACCTCTTACACTTAAACGCAATCGATGAGCAACACGTACAACGCGGCAATCGAATATTTCAACATGAATTTATTGAAAAAAAAAATAATAATGACTTTTTATCGAATAAAAACCGCACGCGTTTAGGTGTACACATTTCTACGTACACATCGATTTAAAACGAAAAGCAAAAGAAAACAATTAATGACCTCTGCCCAGCGATATTCAATACATAATATATACAAGAATTTATATATATATATATATATATTATACAGTAAATCTTCCTTACACGCTCGCTCGTTTACTGGCTACCATATATTTTTATAAACGTTACCTTGGATTTGGGTTAACGTAATATATTGATATCATTAATATGATTCAGACAGAAAAACCAACACGTATGGACATTAAATATATATACATATAATAAATATATATATATATATGGTTATAAAATATATTATGGAAATAATTTAATAAAACGCGTATAATATATACCTACGTGCGCGAGTGGGAACCACGGCGGGAAAGTCCAGAACGATTTGTTTCAATTTCCACTCAAATCGTTTAAATATTTTAATGTCCACTGAAAAATACTGATCTGTCTTACGCGACTAATGTGAAACGAAATAAATTGCGCACTTGCCAGGTATTATGGATTCGTGAATTATGGAAAAATTCCTCCGTCAAATAACGACATGCACCACCTCCCACACACACACACACACACACACACATACCACGTTATACCATAATATACCGCATATACCTTTAAACACGTGTGACTTAGCCGAATCGCCCGACGTTTAAAACCGTGTACGTGCGTCCACCGCAATATAGTGCATTATTATTATTATATTTTGTTATTTGTTCGATTAACGAGCGATGGGAAAGGGGGTGTGTGGAAAAGAAAGTAAGTACATTGAAATAAAACGTTTCGGCTTTCTGTCGAGTCGGAGTTTATTGTACAATCGTGTGTATGATACATATATATATAAAAACACATAATTTATATACATATATATAGGTAATTCCCGATGCACATTTGGGAGCATCCTGTTCGTCCACGACGCGGATAATCATTTATGGATCTTCGATAAATTATATTTATCATTGTCACGTTTTTCGCGTTCCTCCGTCGCCGTCGTCTCCCACGACCTCTCTTCTTAATCGTTTCGCCCTGCGGGATGCGTTTTTAACGTAAGCACAATAAACGCGTCTTTCTGGCACCCGTGGATGTACACGGTCCATACACACAGATTACAGATTATATAATGTCCGTGCAGGTATATACTTATGTAATAATCCGGATTTCTTTCATTTTTTTTCCAGCGAGGGGTGATTTCTTTTTTTCCAAAATTAAGTTTACAGCTGTAGGAAAATATATATATCGCGGGTCCACCGAATGCCTATATATATATATGTATATCTTAATACGAGACCACCCACTATTACATATTACACTGACCTCGTATAATAATCTGTATATTATTATCTGGACAACAACAATAATGACGTAATATTCTGCAATGGTTTTTATATTTTCACATCGCAGTTTCAATGTTGTCACTATTATTAATGTCATATAGGCGTGTCGATTATTTGAATTCGTTCTCAGACAATATTACGTATTTCTTAACGCACACCTATTGCAAGTTTAAACGTTTTTAGTTAAGTCCGACCAATTACAAACATACTTAATTAAGTATTTAAATAATAATAAAGATAATTAATTTTAAATAATCTCTGTACACTTCATTCTCAAGTTTTAGTTAGTAATATTAAAAGTTAGAAAAAAAAACATAATATTTTTAACGTAGAAAATAAATTGTTAAATAATATGGTTATTATTGTTATTTATTTTAAAAAACACTATAACTATAACAATAAGCACAATTTTTTAATTTCATAAGTACTATTGACGGAAAACACAGAAGATTAGTCAAATCATGCTGTAGTGCTTCTCAATATTTTAACTTAAAACATTTTTCCTCTGTAATTTAACTGGTGGTAGTTAACTCTAATTACAGTTTTATTTGTATTAATATCGGATAATTTGGGAAAAACTCTGTTTCTACAATCTTTAAAACTTATCTCTTAGGGATAAACTACAAAATATTCTAATATTCTAAAATCAAATTCAATACCTGGTACTGAATTGCCGATATCATATGCATTTGTGGGCGACCACGCCTTTAGATTATCAACAAATATTTTAAGACAATAATACGTAGGAAAATGTATACAAACATGCTTACAAGCTTATATATTTTGTTAAAAATCAAAGGACAATGCCTAAATATAATATTGAAACCAAATAACAAGCATGTGTTCTCTTGAAATTGGCTATGCGCAATTGTCCATAAAAAAAAACAACACGAAACTGATCATTATATTAATGTAATATTATGTTTTTGAGACGCTGATGAGTCTATACAATTCATCGTATTTTTATTTTAAACGAAACAGTATAATAAATAATAATTATATGTTTCGTTTCCATTATTTCTTTAAATTTCACGTCAAACGAACACGAAAATCATAAATATGACGTGTTTTTAAGGACATTTTAGTCTTTTCATGAGTATTAATTTACACAAACACGACAACTGACAAGAATTCGTACATCTGCATGAGAGCGGGGTAGGCGTATCCACATTATATTATATAACATTAAAAGTATATTATTACTACGATAATAATAAAAATAATATAAAATTACGTATTATTATTGTGATTCCGGATGAAGAAACAGCGATTCGAGGGGTGTACAGTAATTTTTAGTAATTATAGGGAGCCAATAGGATACGTAATAATAGTCCGTTAAGATACACTAAAAACTCGTGTAGATATTAAAATTTACTTTGAATTCAACTCGAATCTACTTTTGCATTTTTTTTTTTTTCATTTTATTTCTACGTCGAATTCCCCAAAATACGAGTCTGCTCTGTCTGGCGACTTATGTGTTTTTGAAATGTTTAAATTCTAATTTCGTTTGTACTCGAGTGGATAATACAGGAAATGTAGGAAAATAGTTTTGGAGTAGACATCGCGATCGTGGCGAATTGAAATCCGTTTTCGAAATCTTTATCGCAACACCAGAACGATCGGTAAGTCGGAAATGGAATTGCATGTTGGACAGAGACAGTTGCAGTTTGCCGCTTCCATCATCTCGAAGATCGCGATCTATGTGTGTGTGTATATATATATATGTATTATGCAATATACATTTATGTTAAACACATAAGTACACCACGAGCATATAGTGTATATAAATATTTATACAATACGTATAAGGTGTATATATTATGTATACTTGCGTTGTAGCAGTGTGGCAAGACAACGATTTGTTGACGCTTGTATACGACGTTAAAGATTAAAGAGCCGCCGCCGCCGCCGTCAAATGCCATTTAAGAAATAAACGTTTATAGTTTATGTAAATGTTTCGCGGGTATTATTAATTCGGCTTTGAAATTAGGTCGGGCACGATTCCGACTGTGCAACGGCCGCCGTCATGTCCGTATTGCTTCGGTACGATGTCAATACCACCGCGCCGCCACCATAAGTCGTCGTCGTTGGGCGGCACAGTCGTCCTCCCCGACCGAACCCTTCCCCTCCACACCCCCCCCAACAACTGTAGTTTCTCAACCCCCGTCTGCTAACCTCCCGCCTCACCCATCCCCCTCTGCACGTCAAAGCGTCGTGAGTCTGTGAGTATGTTCGGATTGTATAGAAACACTCGGGACCGTTGTCCGCTGAGTACAATCGTCTTACATAATACGTACCACCACTGCTGTTCGCCTCAGACCGTCGTGGTCATTACCTTTTCTATAAAACATAATATATTTTTACACACGAAACTTTGTCACACCACTACATGGAGGTAAGCCACATGAACGACGAAGTTGCATGGTTGGTTGCAGAACGAGCGATGATGTATTCTATATGTTCCTGTTCGTTTATTATCCTTAAATAATTATAATATAGGCCTGCAGTGGAGCCGAGATTATAAAATAGCATTATGAAACGATGCTTAATGAACTTGGGAAAAATTCAGATCATTTTTCGGCAATACTTGAATTATGGTGAGACGCGGGGGGAGGATGATGTCCTTCTTCATTTTAGAAAATATCTATGCGTACCTCTTCTAATTATATTCTAATCAATAAGACATTAAAATAATCAGGTAGGTACATTTTTTTCGCATCCCCCCTTCTCATTTTGTGTGTCGGGCTGCAGCGCATTTCAACACAAATCCAATCAGTAATGTTCACTATGCTTTAATAACAGTCGTACATACCTGCAAACACCCTAAATATTTTAACAATACCAGAACAAGCTGTAGATAATAACAAATTTTATTACAGAGGTCGGTCCGTACATGTTGTGATGTGAGGTGGCGCACTGGTGCACAATCATGTTGTCAGACACACACGTCAATAGGCTTTAGACAGGTCACTGGGAGCTGTGTCCCGGGAGTAGTTAATTTTGAGGGACAGAGTGCGACTAATTTTGCTTAAATTTCCATCATTTTAATCTGTACTTTATAAATTCCGTTGAATTATTTACTAAAATTAATATTATATTTTTATTTTTGTTTTTTTTTTTATTAATATAAAAATTGATTTTTAAAATTAATACAATTTTGTTTTTGAGATTGGGCTGGTTTTATTTTTTCCAACCCTTAGTGGAAAATTCTTAATTACGGCCCTGCATTTATATATTGACGCTTAGTACCCACATATAGTGCCAAAATTATTATGGGCATATACCTACAGGTAACAGAACGCGTGAGTTCTTATAGTTACGTGTTTGACGATTTTACGGCAATACCATTAAAATTCTTGCGGCCGCTGCAAGTATAGTATTAAGTGTTAGACTATTACCTATGTACAATTTCGTAGATCGCTGTACAAATAAAAATAAAGTGACGATGATAAGCTTAATAAAATTTTCAACCACCGTCACAGACGGGATAAACTACTTGTTGGTAAAGATTATACGTAATGGTCAAGATGATAATAATATAATACGTATGCGTCTCGTGTGTCACATAATATGTGTTGCAAACCACAAACGAGATAAAAATATTATAATAAATAAATTAGATTAATTAATAATTAAACATCTTCGTCCCTCTACCTACTCGCTTGTCATAAACGTTGTTAAACCATTTAATATTTTTATCATCCAAATATCTCGGCTTTTAAAAAGTGTCCTGTAAGAATTTCTGTGAGAATCGTCAAAAAGGTTTCCGAACGAAATAATGTCGTTCGTGGCCGGTGGTTGATCATTCTCCCCCGGCACTACCGCAATGTTGAGTTTATTTTCACAAAAAAATAAAAAGGGATCGTCGCCGACGAATGAGTAAAAAACTACATGGTGTCATCATTATCAGCGGCTGGACGTCCTAGAGTGAGTTTTATACTAATGGAGAAAGCCATTATCATAACACAGTTATTCTCCTATTGTCAACGCACTCATACACGCGGGCGACTATTACATATAATATTATATGCCTATACGAACATTCAATATACATATATATATATGATGTGTGTGTATGCGCTTAAACGCAATTTCGATATTTTAAATGTATATTATAAATTCAGCTGTCGCCGGTCGAAATCCAATTTGCGCTAGCACACCATCACGCTGGCACACTGCAGCAGCTCCGAAACGGTCAATTCACCGGAAGTACGTACGAGTAGGTACGGCAAATTCGAAACACGATGATGGGGACGAAAAAAATAAAACACACAAGCGTATATACACAGACTAATGGCCGAACAGATTTCAATTTGTTCGCTGTACATATAAAATTCGAATCACAATATGTATTGGTTGAACGCAAATTTATTATATATTTGTAAATACAACAATAGTCTGCCACTGTGGACGATCGGTTTTAAGTGACAATAATATAACTATTAGGAAATAATTAAAATTACTGGGCCTAGGGTATATACATATTCATAATAGAATGAACGGTTAAGTCTTAAATACCGTTGAGTATGCAGGGTGATTTTTTAAGCATGCTTACTTCATTTTTTATGCTTAAATAATGCATATAATTAAATTTTGATTTTTGAAAATTTTAAGTGTAGTTAAAGACGATATTTTTGAGTACATAAATTTTTCACAATATTTAAGGAATATCCTGTGGCGATACCAACTTTGGTTTTTCAAATGAGAACCTATATGTTTTAAATTAAATTGTAAATTAGATTATTTTTCTGAAAATGTTGACGTATTATAATCGAAATTTGAACGAAAACTTCCAGAGTTATCCTAATTTTTATACTAAGGATAATACTCTATTAAATACATTGTTAATGGCTAAGAGCTCGATAGTTATAGGCAATATTAGTTACTTATGCATTATAAAATATTTGTTAATTACTACTTAGTGAAGTGTATTCGGATAGTTTTTAAATATTACAAAATGTTTATGGATAATATTGCTCCTGTCAATATTCTATAACTATTGAGCTCTTAGCCATTAACAATGTATTTATATAGAGTATTATCCTTAGTATAAAAAGTAGGATAACTCCGGAAGTTTTCGTTCAAATTTTGATTATAATATGCCAAAATATTCAGAAAAATAATGGAATTTACATTTTGCTTTAAAATGTATAAATTCTCATTTGAAAAACCAAAGTTGGTATCGCCACAGGATACTTCTTAAATGTTGTTAAAAATCTAAGTACTCAAAAATATCATTCATTTTTAACTATATTTAAGCTTTCTAAAAATCAAAATTTAAATATATGTATTATTTAAGCATAAAAATGGAGTGAGCATGTTTAAAAAAACACCTGTATAGGATGACTGTTCCTCTGGATAGTATTAATGATTCGTATGACAGGATGTTGAAAGTCTTGGCTTTCATCAGAGGAAAGTCGCGTGCATGTTATGTAGTACTATTGTATGAATATATGTAGTGGTGTCCAACTCTACGACTAGGTGTAGCAGTCGCTACACATTGAAAACAAGTGGAGAAGAATATTCAAAGAAAAATATTTTATAACAATTAATTATTAGGAGACATAATTAAATATAGGTCACTTTTAAGATTAAATTCAGTCACTTAGTCACTTTTTAAGTAGCTTTAACCAATCCCAACCCTGATGTCACCTATACTTTGGTACATTAATATTTATCAATATTAACAATTAATATAACAGAAAAAAAACAATTAAATTTTGAATCTTGGAAGGGGCTATGTGGGTAAAATTATGTCTTGCTACATCTGAAAAATATGTCTTGGTCGCCATTGTATGTATGTATGACTACAATAAAACGGCATTACCGGTAACCTGTGTTTTACGCTTAACCTTCAAAGTTTAAACGGTCTTAAATTTTTTTTGTTTTTCATTCGCATTTGTTATTCCACAGCGAAACGTTATGTCTGCAGTAATAATCGAACGGTGCGTACAATTCACTATAATATTGTGTAGGTTTCTACTACCTATATAATAATAATATAAACTTTATACGCTATTCGACCATGCCGAGGTCGTCGGTGACCGTTAAACTGTGTACCTACACTGCTACAATACTTCTTTAAGGGTTTATATAATATAGCGCGTACGTAGTCCAATCAATGTCCCCACGCATAAACCTCCCCTCCTCAATACACACACACACACAACCCGCGACCATGGTTACCTTTTTTCGCGTAAAAGATGACAAGTGATTTTGGAAACTCGTGTGATGGATTTTTTACGCATGGCAAAATAAAAAAAACATTCAACGACTTCGTTGGCTGTATACGATACACTCGTTACGTCTTTCTTTCACGTTGCTCCACGTGTTTATAAGAAAAAATCAAAACGATCTACACAAATAAAGATCATATAATACGTGACAACAGGCCATGAATCAAAAAATAAATCGCATAATATTATTATCATGCGTATACTGGGCGACTGTGTCTATTCTGTTATTTCTGCGTGCCGTACGTCGCAATTATTATTGAGATCCATTCGGGTTTAGCGACACGTATGTATATAGGGAGCTGTGTGAATCTACAAAATACAATTTTTATTCGATTTCAAAAGCTTAGCTTTAAGCTCGCCATTTAGCGCCGCCGCCGTTGAGCACTGTTTGCGTCCCTCGATCGACCGTGAGATTAATCGTTGGTAAACAAATAGCCTCCGCGTATCCCGAAAAGGAAAAAAATCGACCAAGTCCGTTTGGCCGTTGGGATTACACCGTACTAACTTAACCTAGAATAACTATTATTATTATTATTATACTGTATGTATTTTTACACTGCTGTCACGTGCGTTTTTATAATATAGAAACAAGTATAGTGTAATGACAATATTTCTAGTGCCTTTTATTATCGACGCTCAGAGCCACAAAGGTTCGAAAAGCTTGTTTTAAGGGTTCCACTAAGGTAAAGTGATGTGATTGTGAGTGGGTGTGTATGCGTTTTATTCTGCTTTCAAGCGAATTCCCGTTTACTCGATTAAAAAATCCTCAGTAGAATAGAATGTTTGTAAGGGCCATTCTACGATTTACACAATCACTCTATACGCGTAAGCACTTGAGTGTACGACGTATGCACATCAACATTTTTATTTTTCATATATTTGCTCATTAAATAATATTCATAGACACTACGGCAGTATTATTTTAAAAAAGAGCTTTCGGGAAATCGTTCCTGGCCAAAACTGAAGGGAAACAAACGGTTTTTCTATTATTTTTTATTACCTACCTCGTGAGGTATTGGAACATTTGTAGACATTTTTTTTGAACAGAGTGCATTCATATTTTGAAATATGAATACCAACACAAGTACGTATCGAGGGTATTTCATTATTTTTTAATCATTTCGATATCATAATATAAAATGTACACCGTGAGGTGGAGCTGTTTGCTATAATATATATTATATACACACCTCGGGATATGGTTGACATAATGTTCCATGCGAGTATAATGTAATGCATAATATTCACGACCGGTTTTCCAATGATATGAATGACCTATTCTAAAATGTCGAAATGCTCGTTTTCTGCATAAACCGCGTATAATAATAATGTTATTATTATTAAGCCCATATATACCTATAGTGTTTTATTTTCTTTTTATCATTACTTTAAGCCCACAAAGCATTGTAAAACAATAATAAAAAGTTATTATTTTTTTCGTACTTAATAGAAAAGAAAATACGTTTTTCTTTACTTTACTTATTTCTGCTTGTTGATAATTATCGAATCCTCTGAAAGACTGATATGTACACGTCTTACGTTCCCTGAAAGCTTTTCCCCCTCAAGGGAAAACTAGTAGACATTTAAATTGAAAATTGAAATTTCGCAATATTTCTATATTAATATAAACGATACGGCGCCGTTTTTGATTTGTTAACACATTTCGTATTATTGTAACTTAGACTTTTCTCGTTATAGAAAAACACGGTATTATTAAAATTCAAAAACATTTTTTTTTTTTTAATATTCATTTAATTTTTCAATTTATTTCAATGTTATTGTTATTGTCATATTGTTGTCGTAGTTGTTATTGTAGGAAGGTAAATGTTAATGGTACTATAATACGTGTCTACTATAAAGGTAGGTATGTGAAATAAAATAAAATCATTTCGTACTTTTATAAAATGATTGTACCTCGACAAGCGATACAGGTAACTATTAAGGATTATTTTTATACCATTAGCATATCAAACAGTTCGTTTCGTTTCCTTTGGAGTGTACGGAAAAAAAAAGTCCTTTCCATTAAGAGTTGAAATACGCTGTGACTCGAATGGCATTATTGTCGCCCGGTCTTGTTGTTTTCATCCCTTCGTCAACGTCTTTCGATCGACAATTATTTTATCGCGGTCGGCTGGAATTTCGTTGATATTATTTTCATCCGTATTAAATATTCATGCGCGTTTCGCCACCGAGTTGACAAATCACAATTAGAAGTTTCGCGATAGATTATCAACAGCGACTACTGCATATTAATTAAATTTAAAGTGTAAAATAATTTATTATACACGATAATATAATACCACGGCAGTGGTATATAGAGACACGAGTGCAATTTAACCGTCAGAACGTCTTTGAAACTTTATATTAACTTTAATGTCTGAAAAAAGTTTATTTTTCTTTAATTCAGTTGTGCTCAATGTTTGATTTTAAATGACCGGGAGATTGGTAAATATAATCACGAAGGAAGTTTATTGTTGTTTTTGCGTAGTGTTGCTACTGCAGAAGTCGGTATATTAAATATAGGTGCCTATATATGTATATATATACACGCGAACAGCATTGAGAGCCGGATTAATATATATTTTAGTTGTTCAACTACAGATTCCTGGAACTCCAGCCTCAATCTACGTGTAATAATAAAATATTATATAACATATATACAGCACAACACACACACACACACACACATACATAATACCTATGTATAATTATATACAATGCATTTTGAGTTCGTATATATATATATATATATATATATATATATAAGTTTTATAGTTATTAAACGACCGCATTACAATTTATTTTATTTCTCGGTTTAATCGCGTATTCGTGTTGTTTAAGTATTTTAATCGAACACCGCCGTACAGTTTATCGGCGAAAACGTTTCGACGTTATTTTCATGTTTACCACGTACCTATGTAATAATAATAATAATATAAAGATACGTACTTTATTAGTAATATTGGTATGAAATGCACGATAGACAACACGTTTACGACGTACGCGATATTATTATCGTTATTATATATTACGTATTTAAGTGTAACACTGCACAACGCAATTTTAATATCTCAATATTATTGTTGAATCGTAAAAAAACGTTGGGACGCATGTCGTGCGATTGAACAATTAATCTGTGCCCGTAATAATAATATTAAATCGGATAGAGCGGTTGTGTTTTCTTTCAGACATCTCTCGGCGGCGTGCGATCGCGAAAATCGTTGCACCGATGGGAAAATTCGTTCTTCTGGCCGGTCCGGTTGGCGGCTGCTATTACGTTATTATTTTTGCGGTATAATTAACTCGTCAGAGCACCGAACACGCCTATTCTCCCTCTCGTCCGACGCTCGATCATGGCTTATAGTATAATATTATATTTTATAGTTTATACAAATTAAACTGATGTCTGATATACTCTAGATAATATACTTTTACCGAATATTGCCATAAGAAATATATATATAATTATCTATATATATATTTATTATCTTGAACCGTGTGATATATACCGACCTATATATTATTATTAAAATAGCATCAGTGTATTGATTGATCAGAACTCCAAAACGTGCACAGAACACCGTTAAAATTAAAAATAACAAATTGAGCGGTGTGTTTTTTTGTTGAATCGAATTTATAAATTCACACTAAAACGCAGTAGTAGGTATTATATTAAAAATGTACACGTGGTCAACTACAGTCCGTGAAGATTGTAATTCCAACCATGCTCGTCAGGTTTTGGGCTGAGAGATCGTGCACCTGCTCGTTTTTTGAATCGAAGGCCACGCAACAACATTATGCTGCACCGTCGTGCTTAAAGATTTTTTTATTAAGGGTCTGTGGTCGGTAGTTTTTTTGTACATTTTTCCTACACGAGTTGAAACTCATGACTAACATGCATCAGCCAATGCCTAGAGTGCTATTCTTCATTTAAATTAATTTATGTTAATTTTGAACAATTATAAAACACATTGAAGTAGGTATCGATTATACCATCTTGGTAAATGGACAAAATATGCTCGTGAAAAAATAATTGTGTATAATTATATAGAAAACGATAATTTGTACAAAGATACTTTCCAGATAATTCAAAGTCTTGCAACTATACGAAATAAAAATATATCGTACTATTAATACTTTTTAGTTTTGCTGCAGCTAACATTTTACGATATTACGATTAGGTATTGGTGTAATAAAATGCATAATATAATGCTATTTTTTATTATTTTCATATTATGTTGATACAATTTTTTTTGTTTTCAATTTATAATTAATTTTAATGTATACGCACAGGGTTCACAAAAACAATAAATTTGTATTTACTCTCAATTTTATGCAGTTTTATGGATTTTTAACTAAAAAAAAGTATAAAATTAAAAAAAAAATGGCAAAAACTTTAAAAATATGACATATGTATATCATATAAATTATGAGTGGGCAGACGATTGCAGTGGGAATGAGGAGGCGAGGCACACATATATTATTATTATAAATTACATTATAATATTATAATATTTACATCCATATAACACGAGTATTAGGTACACTTAGTATTATAATTAAAAATAATTTCGGGGCGAACAACGGTTCCGATTGTGTCATTCGATCAAAATACAACGTGCAGATTTTCGGTCGGTTGTAGTTAACATCTGCGAAGTCTCGGGTACGGACCACTTTAAATACATCTCGTAATGGATTATATTATTATCAAAGTACGTAATAATACGCTTATAATAAAACATGCCTTAGCCATGTATTATAATATATGTTACATGTACATCGCAGTGCACCCCCCGTGCCGAAGCCTGAAGCTGACGGCGAGACGTGAATAGACAGAAAAAAAGGGTTTTTCAACAAACAAAAATCGTGTAGGTTTCGAGAATTACTCGGCAAACGTTATAGATGCGAATATGGGTCCGGATTCGCATATCGTATATATATATATATATATATATAATAATAATATAATGTGCACACGTCTACGTGAAACACGAATATCGTGTAATAAAATAACGACATACACGAGCATAATAAATATAAATAATAATGATAATAAATAATAATATATACTTACGTTAACACGGAAAACGTCTTGGCGCAGATTTAATAAGGATTCTATGGCCACCGCGTATTAGTGCAGACTTATCGGGTGCTTTAATTTATGGACCATAAGAATGTTCGAACCAAGCTTTTATTTTATAATCGTGAATCTTACTGCTTGGCAATACTGTTTATTGATGGTCATTTATTTATATTTACAACACAACAGTAAATAATTATTATATAAAAAAAAAAACTGTGCATTTATGCATCAGATTATCACTTAATGTTTTACAATCAGTTTATGTGAATATCCGTTAATTATTAAAAAAAAATAAATAAAAGTCTCCCGATAGTTCACTTCTACCTTTCAATGCGATGGTTACCGGGTGATTTTTTTGGGAGAATTTATTATATTAACATATTACTGATTTACTTATGAATTTACAATAAAATTATAAATTATAATATTCATGAGGGCGTATACCAATATTATATATCTGATTGTTAATGTATTGCATTTTCATGGCCTTGGATATTAGGAATTTCTAAAGTGATTTATGATATACCGGGAAGAATGAGTCCACTATAGTGGTATGCCTATCTAAAGTGCCGTGTGTTTATTAATTTATTACTGTAATAATATATTTGCATTACCTATATCATAAATAAACATACCTATAAATTGTCGTATACGCCGATTGCTTCCGACGTACACTTATAATATTAAACACAATTGATATAGAACACTATTTATTACAATTTGTTCAGTAGCGGTCACCGCTGAAGAGCGTCTTTTCTTATATATTCCTATCTCTTATATATTACAATTTAACCTAGTTCTATGTTGCTACATCTACTAAAACTTACTGACTAAATTTTATACAACAAACATGTTTTCTTAACCTAGTTCATATCTTTGGTATTTATGATTTATGACATATGCATATTACAATAATAGGTACTTAAAATACATAAGATTACAAGAACGCAAGTTGCCAACCGTGAAAATTTGGGAAAATGTTTGAGTCAGGTAATACACTTCAACTCGTATTATTTACGCTTTATTACATAAGAAGATAACTGAAGCTTACTTAAAAATTAAATAAATAAAGCCCAATTTTAACACTTCCAGAGTCACGTTTTTGTCACCTCTAGCCGTTCGTCGTAGTAAGTATATTCATAATTCAATTGTTATTGTAAATTTAAAGTAAACTGCCACACTTTAACGCATTCAAACTTTTTATTACACTTAATATCCATTAAAATAGGAAATTTTTAGTTTTAAATAACTGCTTTTTTACGCTCATGAGCAAGTTTAGTTTCTAACGAATGTTTCTATTATACAACGGTTCTTTATATCTTCATAATACCTATTGTATACAAGGTCTGCAGTGAGTTAATGCATTACCAGAGAAATATTTCAATTTTTGAACGTTCTTAACACGTACTATATTATGTGTACCGACACGAAATTCGTTTTAGCCCATTTTTTTTTACACTATAGGCGCTTTTGAAGATTAGACCGCTTGAAATTGTCAAACGATTCGAGAGGGATTACGTCTCATCAAGTCGTTCCGCCTAGGTATTATAACTTTCTGTTTTTTACCTTCATTAAAATGTTAATAGTCATTCGTTAAGTATTTCTAAAAGTACAGATAGCAGGTCAGCGAACATCACACAGGTCCGGCTAAGACGGAATTTTTACCAAGATAGTTTGCGTCTATCTCTCCGTCATTCCGTCTACAGTCGTGGTCGTTGCGGGCAAAAATAAACAAATCATCACTAAATAAAAATAAGTGTACCCATCGTGCCAGCTACGCGTTATTGCATATTTAGTGGTTTATGGTCGATTGCCTCCACAGGTATATTTGCCGTTTGGTCTTATCTGTTTGTGGAAATCATGTTATTAAATATTTTTATTGATGTATTGTTTAAAAACGTAATATTTACGACGCCGAACTCGGATTTTTTTCCATAAAACATATTAATACAGGTACACTGTACGACATTAACAACGGAATAAAAAACAGTTATAATAATATTATCATCATCGTAGGTAGGTAGTCGTCAATCGTCGTCCGCCGCCAAACGATCGTTATCTTATCTTGATTTATTTTCCTCCCCCGTCGTTTGGATGGCGGCGGCGACGGCGCTGTGCAGGTGTACACATACGCATTATACATTTATCACTATATATGAACACATAAATAGTCTTAGGTAAAGGGTAGTGTGTCTCGCGAAGACTTTCGTTTGCCGGCAATAAATGCCGCAACTGCGGGTACCTATAAGACGTCGTAGACGCACTCTATTACTCGACAATAATACGCGCCATGGACGATGGCATAATGAGCGATAACAAAAACAATATAATCATAAAAAAAAATACCATTATTATAGTGAAATCATCATCACAATAATAATATTATTATATCTGTGCGCTAGGAATGTCTGTGCAGAGAGTTTCTCGGCGATGAGACGATGCAGGCGCCGAAATCGACCCGGAGACGGCCTTACACGCGATTTTTATCGTGCGTGTAATATTATAATAAAGCGAACCGTTCGGCCAGGAGATGACTTGTCGCCCGACGTCGTCGTAGCAGATCGTTTTATTTTATTATTATTTTTTAGATCCATAAAATTCGATGGCTTACAATCCCATCGACGACAGGTTCATTGGCTGTATACAATGTATACATACACATGTACACTGTGCTTATATATGTATATAATATGTTATGTTAAACATTGTGCCATAGCCTAGAATAATAATATAATCATTATGTGAATCGATCGGGGACTGGTATCAAAATGTCTGCTCCTGTGTCCAACCAGACGATTAATAGTGTGTCTTTTTTCATTAAATGCTGCATACGTCTCAGCATAATTTTGGTCTTCGAAGTAAATTATATTATTGTATCATAACGTTTTGAAGAAAAAAACGTTTTTACTCATCACTTTATCAGTAAATTTAAATTGTAATCACGTTGTCGATAAAAAAAAAGTTAATTTTTCAATTTAAACTAGTCGTCTTATTTTATTTGTAATGAAAGTAAAGGAACTGACAGTATTAAATAAAAAAAAAAAAATACACTGATATAATTTTCACATTTAACGTTTTCCTGAAATAATAACTAGAATTTTTAAGACATTTATCTTGGTGTCCTAAACTTTTTTTTAAGTTCAATCAATACATAAGATGTACAGTCAAACTAGCTAAAAAAAAATAATTTACGATTCAGATGAGAATATAAGATTGTTAAATGCATATACAAAAATCATTATTAGTGCCAGAAAGAAAGATAATGATAACGGCGGTAGATTTAAGTTTTAAAAAAAAATTGATGATTATTTTTTTATTGATTTTAATATGTAGGTAGGCTTAAACGTAAAATTTGTTGCGAACAATTACTTATTTTAATTGTATACGATAATTATTATATTATGAATTTTTACCTCTATTATGTCAATATACATAAAGAATCATTGACATTTTTCGTGTAGATTTTTCTACAAAAAACCAAGTCGTATATTTAATGATACAAATTTCATTCAAATTTAACATGAGTACTTTGCATGCAATATTTTACTGCAGGTTCTATATATATATTGATAATTCATTATCATATATTTTCACTAACATAATAATATTGTACTAACTTATTATCTCACAAAATACTATTTAATTTAAAATTCAAAACTTATGTTTTGTAGCGTATATTTCTAGCAAGTTATCGCAACACACTTAATAATATGATTAATGATTATAATAGTAAATAAATAATAATGCGAACTGTCCTTTGTGTAATACATTTAAGTTTTAATACTAAAATATAAAAAAAAAATTCTGGAATATTTCTGAATAATGATAGCATGTCAGTATGATTTATCATCAAGCCAATATCGAAAGTTTACCGTAATTTTCGACAATTCGTTTGTTAGGCAAAAGCAGCATAATATAACCCTTATTTCATCTTCAAGGAAAATTAATTAGTATTACAATGATTTGTTTATTTAAATAGGTTCTTAAAAAAAATATTGAATAAATAAATAGGATTTAATACAAAAAAAAAAAAAATAAAAATTAAACTAGGCTCACAAACATTTTGTATTGTTTAGAAAATTTCAAATATAGTTGAAGTAACTTATTATACGTATGTTTAAATCGTTGTTTCTAATCATGGAAAATCATATCTTATTGAAATTTGTTCTAAATTTGTTTTAAAAGACATCGCAACATCAGACATGGAAATAAACAATGTTAGGCTAGGGTTGGAAATGTATACATTATATTATATTATTACATATTAATGGATAAATTTAAATTAAAAAATAACTTTTATAAACATGGATAAAAATGCAATTTTTTACTAATTTTATTATTTTTGTACATTTCAATTATTTTCCTATATGTAAATAAGCAAAACTACGATATATCAAGTTAAACACGTGTTTGAGATAAGATTTAATGAATATAATATAAATGAGCCAAGAGTACCAAACACTATAACTTTTATGTTAAATATATAAAATTGACATATTATTATTATAATATATATGTATATGATTTGAAGTACAACATTTATCGGGTGGCTTGTATAATTCGTACAAATGACGAACAAAAATGAAAAGAGTGCTTGAATGTGTAAAAAAAAAAATAAGAACAATATTTAAAAATGTACGGTGAAATAAATTTGTTATTGTATAGCACTTAAAGGCAAAATTAATCAAAATCCATTAAAGTCCGATCACCAATAACCATATTATCGAAACGCACGCCAAGCGACTTTCTCCGCGGGAAACTTTACGGGGAACGATCCACTCGAAAACGGACTTTTTCCTCGTATTTTTGCACAATAATATAAATATAATTTATATTATAATATTATACATTATGTACACAGAGGATCGGGAGCTGCTGCCATGGAGATATTCGTGTAAAGATACGACATATACTGCAAAAATAATAACAATAACAATAATAATATTATTAACGGTATTAATAACGGTAGCCGTATACAATAATATATTATTAACGTTGCGGAGAGTCATCGTCGTCGCCGCCGCCGCCTCATAAAACCGCGAAAGAGATTCGAATCAGCGGCGGCGGCGGTCGTTCAGGACGAGATAAAAGTCGCGACGCAAATACCTGCTATGGAGGTACAGATAGCGAATAGCCAAAGGACGCGTACGCATAATACTTTACTCGCATTGTGTTTACATCCTCCGCGGCGGCGGCGTTGACAATTATTATTGTACTCGCGATACGCTTATTTATATCGGGTGTGTGTGTGTGTGTGTGTGTGTGTGTGAGAGAGTGAGAGAGAATGATAGAGCGAGGAGGAGGAGGAGGAGGAGGAGGAAAAGAGATTAGGTCGTGGAGGAGGGCGCGTCGTCGAAGTATTATTATTATTATCGTCATTATCATCATCAGCATCATCATCGTCGTCGTCATCGAGCGCGTTTTCGTTTGACGGGGGTCGGAAAAAAGTGGTAGAAGAGCATAGGCGGCGACGGCGCGGAGAAAATTCGCCGTCGGTGGAGAAGCGGCAGGCTGGCAGGTACCCGAATAGACGCGGGCTTATAATTAGACACGCCGCGCCGCACCGGAAAACTCGGCTGTCGAAAGTTTCCGCTGACGACTAATTTGTTGGTGTGCGACTCGACTCGGCAGTCGGCGGCGGCGGTGATGTCAGCCCCTCGGGAGTCGTCGAGCGCGTACAAATCGTCCTACCTATACCTACACAATATTATATATTATTATTATTATTATTACGTTATTGTTTGGGTACACGCGCGAGCCGTATCTCGTGAATCGACGACGATACACATGCGGCGGTGTGCAGAACTGAAAATAAAACGCACATTTCGCGCACTCGAAAATATATTCGTCTCACGGCGGCGGCGGCGTCGGCGGCGGTGAGACAGCGTTATTATTATTACTATTATTACTATTATATATTTAAAACACGCGCGTACTTTCGCGCTTGCTAGTCGGTAACGATCGACCGAAAATTCGTCGCGACACACACGGCATATATATATATATATATATATATATTTATACATACGCATAATATTATGTACATAATACATATATACATGCACGTGTGCAATAATAAATCCAATTTTGTGAGATGAAATACACTTGAGGGCGGGTCGTGCACACGTCGTCGATCCTTCGCTACGTCGTCGTCGTCGACGTTTTCCTACGTTGTTCGCACAAACGAAAACCCGTCGTTTGACAAGACATTTGATTCGATGGTAACGTCGAACCCGGATTTTTATGTTCTAATATTTATGGTGTTATGTCAATTGCCAAGTGACAAGACTTGTCGGTGGCACGTTTACACGATTCTGGCGGTTCGATGCCCACACTATACACCTAATATCATTATAATTTTATTATATTGTAGCACAACACGATTCTCATTAATAACGATCTATAGCATAATGATAATAATTATTATTATTATTATACCTAATCGTTTCAATTTACTCACGACCTGACTATAATAACATCGGTGTATATATACGAAGTTTGTATTTTATCTAAAAATGATTAAACACTGCAGTATAGTTGGACCATCAAACGGAAGATCCGTCTCTACGATCCAAGTCGACGTTTAATGTATAGGGTACCTATTGACTGTTTTCGCCTAGACCAACAGTCGAATAATAATTATAGCCTATAAAATAGGTATCATCGTAATACTCACATAGTAAGGGACGAGTTAAATAATATTATTATTATCTAGGTAACTAGATATTGTTTTCTCGGAAGTTGCATTGTCGCGAGCATAAAGGAGCGGTAATATCCCTCCCTATCAATAACCCCACAACCATCCGGGTCAATCCCGACTTCGGTGTCGAGCACGTATATTATAATAAAATTATACAATATTATAATTGCGTATACAGGGCGGACCACCATCCATCGAGTATACAGGCCGATGCAAAAAAACGGAAAAATCCCTCTGTATAATATTATTATTTAAATAACGTTTTATAATGTTACATAAATGTATTGAGAAAAAACAATCTTGAAATTGGTTAAATTTTTAAGAAAAAAGAGCAATTAATAGTTTCAAAAACACGTCAGAAAATTGTAACATTTTAGGTATTCACATTTTTTAATATCCATAGCTAACACAATTACAATAAAGAACAGTCACCGATAAGTTATTCAATAATATATCTATGAATTAAAAATTTCAGATTACGTAATGATGTTGAATTAAAAATGCTATACTTTATGCAAGATAATATGGAGCCCCCCCCCCCCCTCCCATAATATGCTCAGGTAGCTATAGATTTGTTAAATAATTATTGTCTCAAAACAATAAATTATCTGAGAGGGATTAATAAATTTGCCTTCCAATCACCAGATTTTACTTTAAAGAATTTCTTTTGTATCCTTCTATATTTCATAAGATACATTTAAAAGAGCTTCATAAAGACATAATTAAAAATGTGTGAGACATACGAAAGATATACAGAGTAAGATGCCGCGGTGCATGCTATTAGTAGCAAATGTTGTGCTAGTGAGAGAAAATCTGCAAAAAGTGAACGAGATATTGGAAGAGTTTAGAATCTCGCTTGGGACTAAGGATAAGTAAGAGTAAAACAGAAGCCATTGTGTACGATTTTAGTGGAAGTAACTATATAACTTAAGACCTGTAATGAAAATGGGGGATGATGTTGCTTATAAATTCAGTAAAGTAAATAAATTCATGTACTTAGGATTGGTGGTTCACGATAACAGTAATTTTAAAGATGACGTAAGAAATAGGATTATGTGTGGGTGGATGAAATGGAGATAAGTGTCAGTGCTTTGTGTGACGAGATAATACCGTTGAGATTAAAAGGTATACTTTATACAGCAGTTATGAGACTAGACATGTTGTATGGGTTGTAACATGGGCAATGACAATAAAACAGATTGGAGGGTGAATATAGAAGAAATAAGAATGCTAAAATGGATGTGTGGTGGAGTTACTAGGGGGGATAGAATAAGAAATCAATTAATTATGGGAAGTGAAGGAGTGGCAGAAATTATAGAAAAAATGAGGGAGAGTAGGTTACGTTATAAGAAGATGTAGTAGAGGTTATGGAAATTAATGCAGAAGGAAAAAGAGAAGTATGGAGACCAAAAAAAAAAAAAAGATGGATAGACAGAATATAAAATGACTCGAAAATAGCTAGAGTGAGTAAAAAGGAGGTAGAGTACTAGGGTTGTTGACTCCATATAGTTGAGAGCGATGGGCGAAGAATAATAATTAGTCGACTTAATATTTCTCATATTTATTTAGAATAATTAACAGAATTATAATATTATATAATATATCAATTTATGTTTAATTTTTTACTAGAAATTATTAGATAAAAATTACAATATTATTTTTAATACATTTAAAAATATATATATTTACTTAGTGATAGAGTGAGTGGAAACTTTTTGAAAAAATAGCCATAAAAATATGTTTATATTATATTGATGTGACAGAAAATGAGACCACAAAGTATATTTCTCCATATACTTCTTGCGTCTTCCCAAAAAAATTTATAAAATACGTAGTAAATTTAATATAAACAATTTTTAAATTCCCTGTAGAATATTATGCAATATAGTATTGACATCGGTTGTGTACCAAAATTTAATAATTAAATGTTATATATAGTAGACATATAAAATATATAAATATAATTAACCCTATCAGTCCTGAATTATGATTGGATAAGGATAGCGTGTAGTAAAAATTTATATTGTAGTAAAAACTGTTTTTCTTGGAATTTAGAAATTAAAACAATTCTGCAATAAAAAGTTTTTTAATTTTTATCGATTATCAATCATACTATTAATTTTAGTGAAAACATTTTATCGTCAAATTATAAGAATTACCGAGACACAAATTTCAGTGTTGGTTGCACTGTTCTAGATACAAAATTGTTCCCGTTATCACAAAACAACCGCGAAAATCTTTTGTCATTATCATGGCACTCGGGACTGAAAGGGTTAAGAAAGAATAGCACTTTTACAAAAATAAAATATTTTAGCTTTAGCTGTATGGCTGTATACTATATTTTTTATGACAATACAGTTTTAATATCATAATTATTGATTGAAATTATTAATATGCTTATATTTTAGTTAGTAAGAAAATATTTTAAATTATAATTTCTATAAATAATTACTAATTATGTTTGCTCTATAGACATATGGATTTTTCTAAATATATTTTTATGATAATTGTCTTTTAATCATTTTACCTAATTATGTTTTTTATGCTTTTCATAAAACTGTATAGTAATTTAAAATATAAATTATGATTACTTACTTTCTTATGCTTTTATTCGGTAATATACAATTAATATATTTTTGACTAGTATATACAAAAATAACATGTCAGAAATGATTGTACTGGGTAACCGAATTTCCAAAAAAATGTCATTTATGTGTCAATCAGTGCCTGAATATAAACATTAATAATAACAATGTAATATAATGGATCTAAGTATGTAATATTTTAGTAGTATAACTTGTAGGTAACCTCTACCTACCTATTTTATAGTACCTGTCTACCAATCTATAGTTTAAGATGCACGATGTACGTGTATAAAAAAATACACATAATATAGGGGAATATATCGTCCATTAAATGATATTAATAATATGTTTTTCTTTTCTCAAATCATTTCAATCTATGATTATAAATTGTATAATATTATGTACTTCCAACAAACACATCATTAATTAGTTGCATATAAAATAATAATTTGGAGGCACAACGCAAAAGAGAAGAAGTCGTCTGACGTGTCCTCAATAATAGTAATAATAATAATAATAATAATATAATATACAATATACGTCGTTAATTATATTATTATTTGTGTGTATTTCACACTATACGAACCAGTTACAAACGTGAACAATTAATTAATTAATGAAATCTGCGATAAACACACGTTTATTTAGATATGTGAGTAGAACGCAGGTTGATACTATTGTTCTGCTGCACTATTATAGGTATAAAAAAATCTCTGGTATATATATCCATAGGCATAATATTATCGTGTACCAGGCCGGTATTATGTCGGTATAGCGGACGATGAAACAAAATGCAAGTCACGTTAACATTTAAGTACACATATGTAGAGTAATTACTTCTGTAAGTAGTATATAATTAATATTCACGCCAAGGAAATTTCGAACATTATTTCTGTTGTCGACAATTTCGTTTTATCGATATGCTTAATAATTCCAAAACGTGTACACATAGTAGGTAGGTACCTACCACTAAGATCTCAGTTCGTTCTATAATATTCTTCAATGTGTTATGTCAAAAATGAAGATTTTTTTTATTTTTATTTTACCGACCCGACGACTACGAGTCAAGTGCATTTTAATACGCTTGAATGATTTCGATTTTTTTATACAGAATGTTGTTTTTAATTTTATTACTTATTACTATTATGTTAAAATACGCGGTCATAAATATTAATATTATGGAAACGCGGAGACATTTTCAACGTGATAAACGAAAAACACGAATTACACATTATAATGTTCATTTAGACAGTCAATAAGAATTATTAATATAATTTATCGTATGCATAATAAGGTTTAATATTTAAATGGAAAATGAGTAACGAGATAAAATAATAATATTATTTCGATAGTAGTATATTACCTAATACCTATAGTGGAGTTGAGGAATAAGACGACGAAACACTAAATAATTTGTGGAATGAAAAAAGTGTACGTCATAATATAGTATTATAATTATATATAGTACATTATATGAGAAATAAATAAAAATTACTACTCCTTTATATGGTATTGAATTATTGGTACAGACAAGACTCGACAACAACTCAACAAATTCATTCATAAATATAATCACTTTGGAATTAAAACCGAATGCGTTATTTTTTTTTTTAAAAACAGTTTTATAACATTTCTTATTTCTTGTCAGTCGTCAACAAGAATAAGGGGTTTTTTAATGTATTGTTACAAAAAAAAAAAAAAATACTAACGTTTTTATTGAATCGGTAAGATATAATAATGCAGTAAAAATAAATGCGTAGTGAAATCTAATAAAGTCATAACAGATATACAATAATATTATATTACTTAACGAAAAAACCAAAGACAGAATAATAGTGGTTTCTTTTTGTCAATTTCATATCGATGTTCACTAAAAAAAATATATATATTATAATAATTTTACACTCAATTATCAACATATTGTATAATAAATGTATTATATTAATATACTATAAATGCATACAATTTTTTTCAATCGCAAATCGCAATACGAATAATAAAATTACGAAACATTAAATATTCATAATGGAATTGATAGTAATCATATTAAAAAATGTAAAATCTACACAAATTAATTTGAATAAAAACCGGTTTATAACAATTTTCATTAGAACAATATTAATGCAAAATCACTAAAACAACAGAGAAATATACACAAATAACTACATAATAATATTATAATCAGTGATTAACATAAAATATCTACGGAATCTGCAACATACGTATAGATAATCGTTCATTGCACTGACAAAGTGAGTGTCGTTTGAGTTTTCCATTTTCACATACTATGTAGGTACCTCCACTTAATAATATAATGTAAAAGTATCTACAATAATAATGTGTTTTATAATTTATAGAATAATTGTGGCTAATAAAAGAATAATAAATAGATATTTGAGTAAAAAAAATAATGAGATTTGGTATTATATAATAACAAACAACGGAACAGTATTTACATAATATCCAATATGTTCTGGACCTTGGGATTTTGGCGTGAATGATCAGAGAACAAAACCTGACGTGCTGTATTGAGTAATATAAAAATATTGTTAGCATGTTTTAAATTATGCACAAAAAAATGTAAATATAACAAGATTTATTGTCGTTGGATGTATCTACAATATATGTGCAGGTTTTACCGGTGACACCCAAAAGCGTAAATCGTCTATTTTTTTGGATAACTTAAAAGCTTAAAAATGATTTGCGTTTTTGTAACTTAGTAGTAAGATAAAGGCCCAAAACTAAATGTTATTACCTGATACAATATTGTTTATAATTATGTTTAAGTGCAAAAAGAACATCGAGCAGAAGTTTATTTACAATTTCAAATCAAATGGAAAAAAAAAAAACTATGAATTTCAGTTCTAAAGTCATCTCAAATATCAAAACATTTACCTATCAAAAAAAAAAAAAAAAAAATTGGACTAGCT